>OX345644.1:6766576-6879076 GCA_947044365.1 Petrosia ficiformis | reverse complement strand
TCAATTCCACATTCACTCTTTCCTCTTCCTCATTCATACTCTCATTAACAAATGGTAACCACACACCCCAACACAATATAATAGTGACTGTATGAGGACTGGACACACGCTGTATTAACTAATAATCATTATTATGTCCATATATAGTATGTTATACTCACTTTACCAAACCCAAAGATATATTCCAGTTGTAAAATGACCTCCATGAGATGATGAGGGTAGAGGTGTGTAAGTTCCAATGACCCTCGAAATACAAGAGCATTTCCTGAAGTTCTCGATAATGTAGGTGTGGTACTTGACTCACTGCTGGATGATGCTTTAGTGAGGTGAGCAATGAAGGGAAGAGAAGAGTGAGTCCATCCGTTATAGGGAAGAAACTAGATAGAGATAAGTGGACTAATGAATGAATGATGGGTGAATGGTGTAATGGATAGATGGACTAATGGATAATAACACAGAACTCACTATAACTAACACTAACTTTTAATCTCCTCTCTTCAATATAAATACTTTTATCCGATTTGATATCCTCAGACAGTAAACTTAACAACTCATCCTCAAATACATCAACAGATGGTAACATTAATAGAGCTATCTAATATTATAAATAACTAGTATATTAATAGTATATTAATAGTATATTAATAGTATATTTACCTTCCTAATTGATAATGAATGAGACTTCATAACTTTAGGAAATGCTGTATAGTGATATGATGATACAATCACACACACACACACACACACACACACACACACACACACACACACACACACACACACACACACACATTATACACACACACACACACACACACACACACATTATACACACACACCTTCAGTTATGTTAGTATGTACTGTTCCTGGAATAATATCATCAAATGCAATTAAAGTATGTTCCGGGATGAGATGTGTGATTTTAGCAAGAGTGGGGTGATAAGTGAGGGAGAGTGTGACAATACAACCCGGAATAGTATTAAGAGATGAAGTTACTAATAAAGATTTAAATATATATAATAATAATTATATACAATTATTATTATACCAGTTGTGATGTTATCCATTGTAAATAGAACACGGGGACTACCCTCATACAGTGGTACTCTAATCTTTAATGGTCCCTTCTCTAAGTTCTGTTTATCAATTGATAGCATACCCCATCCGAGAGTGAAAGAGTGTGCATCAGAGGCTGTTGGCATGGCAACCAGTTCCATTACTAAGAGAAGTGATGATATATTATGAAGTGCATGAAAAAAACAAACCTAAAAGAGGAAAGTAATAGAAAGATGGATGAATGGAGACATATGTATCACAATACTAACATGATCTATAGGTGATATCACCACACCTTCATGAATACTTTCAATGAGGTTGAGAGGTAGAGACTGGTGTGTATGGTTTGATAGAGAAGGCGGTATATACATAGTACTATATAAAATATACTCTACATCATTTGCCTTTCCCTGAAAAGAAACATGTGGACATGTCACATCAACACAGGTCATACACAGACAAATAAATGTATATATATATATATATATAATTATATATACTATTATATATATATATTTTTTTTATTAATACCTCCATTTTCCTGCTAAGTAGAGGAATGTATCCTTCAATTGTTTTGAATATTATCTTGTAACATTTTGTCTCCAGACCAGGCTGTGTGACTCCACCAATCTTCTTCATCACTGACATTTTAAGATCCAGAGTATTCCAGTATGTTTATCACCTTAGTTACCAACTTATTCTAATTAATGCCCATATAATTTACTCTATTTAATGCCCATTTTATTCTAATTAATGCCCAACCTTTTCTAATTAATGCCCGACCTTTTCTAATTAATGCCCAACTTATTCTATTTAATGCTCATTCAAAAGAGGTGTGCCATTAATGGGTGTGTTCAAGCAGTTTGGGGGTGAGGCTCGTATCATCATAGTGTTATGTAACTATGTACTTTCACCTCTAAATATTAGGTCAAGTTATATAACAATATAATAGTATGTATGTTATTTCCTCCTTTAAGAGATGTTGCCTAGAGGCTGTTTCATCTATCCTCCTGAAGAAGCTAAAGAAAGAGAGGTTACACAGATTGGAGTATCAGCTTGTGGAGCAACCTCTCTTATTAATACTCTGGTTAGTTTATTAGTAGTCATTAATTTAATATTAAGCTGTTTATTTAGATTGCTCTTGATTGGAAACCTCTTCCGACACCTAATGAAGCAAATGAAGCTGTTTGTACAAGACTTAGGAAATTGGATGCTCCTACATCTGAATTCCTTCTCTCTCGTTATGAATCAGGTGCTACACACGAAGATCTTATAAGAGGAATGGATATATTAACATCAAAGGATGTAGTTGGACAGTTTTATCACATGTACCCTTCCCCACCACCTGATCTTTACCAATGGATGGTAAACTGGATGAAAATGGGTGGAGTCATGGTAGCTTCACTGAATCCGCAACAAGGAGTACCTCAAGGACAGCCTCTTCCTGATGCATGGCATCATCAAATGATATATGGGGTTATAACTTCAGGAGTATTTACATTGAATCCGCACGAATATATACCATTTCATATACTTGAAAAACAGCTCTGTAGTGAATCTGTTATTAAGATAAAAGCAAATGATATTGTATCAAGATGGCGTATTGAAGATGATATCGATGCTATTTCACAAGGTAGATGGGCTGCACTGCAAGTTCCTCAAAGAATATATCGTCTTCTTTATAATATACACATGTGCCAACCTCATGACAGTCATGTGACTATTCCAGCAGCTTACAAGTCGGGTATAACTGTGTTTGGATTACGTGATAGTGAAGTTGGCCAAAAGTTGTTAGAAAATTGAATTAATGGATCTGATTATTATATACACACACACATACCTATATACACACACCTATACACATACATACATACATTAAAATAATCTCTCTAATGTTTTTAATGACTCATTGACTTCATTTCTGGTTATAATTGCAGTTAAGTAAAAAAGATGTTTTTAAGTATTGTATGGTAATATTTATGTATTTATTACGAGGATACATTTGTGAGTGTAGTTGAGTGATTGGTTTCATGTTATCATATAACTCATTAAATCTTGAAAGAAAACTGTACATAGCCTAGAATAGAGATGGATAGATGAAGGAATGGATTGATAAATAGAAAGATAGATAAAAATTGAATGAATGGATAGATACACAGATGATCAAATAGAAGTTTAGATAGATAGAGGTTAGATAAATAATGGATATATTTATCAACAGATGTCAACTGCATAGTAACAGAGAAAAATCCAATTACCTTAACAGATTCATCAACAGTATTTTGTAGAGTTTTAGTTGATTCACGATGTAATGATATTGATTGATGAGTACACACAGACATCTATAAGGGATAGATATATAATTATACATTAATTCCCATTGCAATTATCAATAAATGTGATGCGGACATACAGCATGTAAATTTGTCTTAAGTCCTTCCATCATTTCGTCAAGTTGAGACGCTAAATTTTGAGTATGTTTGTCCAATTCAAAAATAAATGTTGGATCAACAGGAGGAAGATTAATAGACTAAAGAGAAAGAGAGAAATTACGAGTAAGCAAAAGTGGAGGAATGTAACATACTAATTGTCTTCTTGGTGGAGGAAGAATAGGAGATGATGAATCTGTTGATTCAATCTCAACTAATCTATCATTCCTTGTCACTCGTTTACTCCTCTTTACTTCATCAACTACAATTTCTGACAACAATACATCATCTGCTGACTCAGGAGGTGGAGAGGAGGAGTGGTCAATGGGTGAATTCTTAATCTTGTCTAAATGTGCATAGAATAATCCAGTAGATTCTAAAGATCCCGTATTCATTATATTATTACTACCAATTAATACATATGGTGATGAAGAACGAGATCTTTCATGAGGAGGTACAGTTGTAGAGGAGTTACTATCAGTATGTACATTATCATTTGTATGTTCGTTAGAGTCTATTTCACTATTTACCAGCCTATCCAATGATTCTGTCTGTCTACCCATCTGTTCATCATCATGTATATTATCCGATATTTCATTAAAGTCACCTACTGGTTGAATTACTATTTCGACATGGTCTGTTTGTCTCTGTTCCACTTCCTGATCATCTTCGTTATTTTCTGAAACTTTCATTCCAGAATTATCAGAACCGGTATCAGTCAATGAATTAGATTGTAATTCCACAACAGAAGAATTGGAATCAGTCTGTAGTGTTTGAACATGATGTTCGGAATTCATCTCAGAATTTGATGCGTTAGTTATCTTCTTCTGATTATCTGTGGAATCAACTGAAATGGTCTTGTCTACGTTTTCTAAAATGCAGTACAAATGATAACCACTTAAATAATAGTATGTGAAGCACAACTGACCTTCTTCATCCATAGCTGCTCATTAATTAGAAATAGAGTAACTATGGTAACCAATGAATAAACTTATTGACTAAAAATGGCGGACACTTTTAAATTGCCTGGGGCATTTTAGTTGGGAGAAAGAGAGGAGTAATGAAGGCTAACTTGTTGTGGAAAGACCAGTTGAAAGAGAAAGACGGAAAACCAATAGGGTGAGTAATTTTAAAATACAAAAGACATAGATCTCCTCCTGTAATCATTATATATACCGCCCTCTCATAATACTTTAGTGTGTATGATCTTGCTTTTCATCCTAATGGAGACCAGTTAATACTAGCAGCAGGGAATGCTATACAGGTATGTTCATAAAATCAATAATCAATTTGTCGTTTTAATTAGCGTAATTAATTAATTAATTTTAATTATTTTTTTAATTAATTAATTAATCACAGGTATTTGACACAATAGATGGTAAGATGATAAACAAGTTAAATGCTCATAAAGATAATGTGCATTCTGTATCTTATACAAGAGATGGTTAGTAGTAATCATAATTAATAATTAAAGTATTAATTTATCCTCATTAATTATTCATAGGTACATTCTTTGCCTCTGGTAGTGCTGATAAACATGTTATCATTTGGACCAGTGAACTAGAGGGACATCTAAAATATTCGTGAGTTTATTTTTAATTCTCTTATTTCCCAACCTGTTTTTCTATATCCCATTCCTCATTCCTATTCCTCATTCCTATTCCCATTCTTCATATAGTCATAATGATGGTATACAGTGTATTGCATATAATCCAGTCTCTTATCAACTATTAAGTTGTGCTATTAGTGATATTGGTAAGTACGTTACATGTTCTATCTGTCTATCTATCTATCTATCATTAGGTTTATGGTCACCGGAACATCGTATAGTAGCTAAGCGTAAAGTATCCAGTAGAGTTTGTAGTTGTAGTTGGACAAATGATGGACAATATTTTGCATTAGGGCTATTCAATGGATTGGTTACTATATGGACTAAGGTACTCTATCTATCTATCTATCTATTTATGTACATTTACCTATTTGTCTATACTAATGTATGTGTATAATTATATGTACATTGTACCTGTACATGTACATACACATGTACATTGTACCTTTACCTATACATGTACATGTATTGTACATGGGTTTCTTATAGAATGGTGATGAGAAGATTAAAATTGATAGACCAGGTGGCCATCCTGTGTTTGCACTGGCATGGAACCCATCCAGGTAATTACTTATGAATAATTCATGAGACTTAATGTAATTATTATTTTTATAATTAGAAATGATCATTATGATATGTTATCAGTGTGTGACTGGGGACAACGTCTTAGTTTCTATCAACTTAGTGGACGACAGGTATGTGATCATACATAATTACATTATATACATATATACATACATACATACAAATATACATATATACATACATACATACATACATACATATATACATACATACATACATACATACATACATACATACATACATACATACATACATACATACATACATACATACATATATACATACATACATACATACATACATACATACATACATACATACATACATACATACATACATACATACATACATGCATACATACATACATACATACATACATGTAGTACTACATACATAATTTACATACCAAAGTCCATGCCTACCTACATCTACATAGATACACACATACCATACCTAGACAAGTACACACATCAACATACATATATTAATGTATACCCACATACATACATACATACATTATATGTACCTATTTATATACAGATTGGTAAAGATCGTCCACTGGGTTTTGACCCCTGTTTCTATTCGTATTCGTCAGATGATAACTATGTATTGACAGGAGGATCTAACAGACGTGTGTGTCTCTATTCCAAGGAAGGATTAAAATTGGGAGGTATTGGAGAGGAACATAACTCATGGGTGTGGTCTTGTCGTTGTCATCCTAAAGGAGATTATGTAGTATTGTGTTGTAATGATGGAGTTGTTGAGTGTTATCAAATATCACCTACCACTGTACATGGACTGTATAAAGACAGGTATGTGTGTGTATGTATGTGTACATGTATATATATATATATATATATATAGGTGTGTGTATATGTATGTGTGTGTGTGTATGTGTACATGTATATATATATATATATATATATATATATATATATAGGTGTGTGTGTGTGTGTGTGTGTACATGTATATATATAGATATGCTTATAGAGAAGGTTTAACAGATGTTATAGTACAACATTTAATTACTGAAGAGAAAGGTATATTATTATAAGTTGTGATATTGTTTTATTACTAATATTCTATTATTTTATTAGTTCGTTTGAGATGTAGAGATCTTGTAAAGAAAATTGCAGTGTATAAAAACAGATTAGCCGTGAGTAGATAATATTTATATTAATAATTATTATCTACTAATTACATGTAGGTACAATTACCAGAAAATGTAGTAATATATGAATTAAATACTAATGAAGAGAATGGAGATTTGACTTATACTGTAAAGGTATAGTCATGCATATACTATATATCTATATATACATCTATCTATCTATCTATTTATCAATCTATCTATCTATCTATCTATTTATCTATCTATCTATCTATCTATCTATCTATCTATCTATTTATCAATCTATCTATCTATCTATTTATCTATCTATCTATCTTGTATTATGTATATCTTATTTTATCCCAGGATAAATTCTCATATAATATACAATGTAGTTTATTGGTAGTGTGTAGTGAGAATATTGTATTGTGTTTAGTAAGTGATCAATAATATATACATGTACATGTATATATGATTATTATTATTATTATTATTATTATTATTATTATTAATATGTCACAGGATAAGAAGTTACAGTGTTTCTCTATGAAAGGAGAAATTGAAAGGTATTATAAAATATTAATATTATTCTTCTATACTATCTTCTGTACTCAGAGAATGGGAAGTTGATGCCCAGATTAGATATATTAAGATTATTGGTGGTCCTTCTGGACGAGAAGTGTTATTAGCAGGTCTCAAGAATGGACAGGTGAGAGACAATATTAATTATTAATTAATTATTATTCATTAACAGATATTGAGAATATTTTTGGATAATCCTTTTCCTTTGGAAGTTATGAGAATTCAAGGAATTATCAGATGTCTTGATCTGAATATTAAGTATAAACAATCTATCTATCTATCTACATGTATCTATCTATCTACATGTATCTATCTATCTATCTATCTATCTATCTATCTGTTAATATTTGTCTTAGTCGCACACGTCTTGCTATTGTTGATGAAGCAAACATACTGACAGTATATGATATGAAGAAGAGGCAAGTTATATATCAGGAACCTAATGCTACCAGTGTAGCATGGAATACTCAATATGAGGTACGTAGTACAATCTATCTGTCTGTACATATAGTGACTTGTCTATCTACATGTATTCTCAATCCCTATCTATTCATTAATCCCTCATACAGGACATGTTATGTTATAGTGGTGGTGGATTATTATATATTAAGGCCAGTACATTCCCTTCTCAACAACAGAGATTACAGAGTGGTCAGGGATTTGTAGTCGGATTTACTGGTTCTAAAATATTCAGTCTTCACTTCTTTAATATGACTACAATAGATGTACCACAGGTAATTAACAACTCATTTCCTGTTAGTTAGTTAATTAACAATTCATTTCCTGTTCTAGTCAGCTCCGATGATTCAGTATTTGGAGAGGAAGATGTTTAAAAATGCTTATCAAATAGCTTGTCTTGGTGTTACACAGAATGACTGGAGAACCTTAGCACTTGAGGCATTAGAGGTTAGGATATTACCTATATGTTATAGAATACTAGGTTAGTATCCTAAGTTTGGATACTGTTAGGATATTAGGTTAGGATACTAAGTTAGGATGCTTGGTTAGGATACTATGTTAGGATATTAGATTAGGATACTACTTGTAGGTTAGGATACTAAGTTAGGATATTTGGTTAGGATACTAAGCTTGGATACTAGGTTAGGATACTATGTTAGGATACTATGTTGGGATACTAGGTTAGGATACTACTTGTAAGTTAGGATACTAAGTTAAGATATTCGGTTAGGAAACTAGGTTTGGATACTTAGTTCGAATATTAGGTTAGGATACTAGGTTAGGATACTAGGTTTGGATACTTATTTAGGATACTATGTTAGGATATTAGATTATGATACTACTTGTAAGTTAGGATACTAAGTTTGGATACTAAGTTTGGATACTTAGTTAGGATACTATGTTAGGATACTAGGTTAGGATACTACTTGTAAGTTAGGATACTAAGTTAGGATATTCGGTTAGGATACTAGGTTTGAATACTTAGTTAGGATATTAGGTTAGGATACTAGGTTTGGATACTTAGTTAGGATACTATGTTAGGATATTAGATTAGGATACTACTTGTAAGTTAGGATACTAAGTTAGGATATTTGGTTAGGATACTAGGTTTGGATAGTTAGTTAGGATATTTGGTTAGGATACTAAGTTAGGATACTTGGTTACGATACTATGTTAGGATATTAGATTAGGATACTACTTGTAAGTTAGGATACTAAGTTAGGATATTTGGTTAAGATACTAAGCTTGGATACTAAGTTAGGATACTAGGTTAGGATACTACTTGTAAGTTAGGATATTCGGTCTAGGTTTGGATACTTAGTTAGTATACTATGTTAGGATATTAGATTAGGATACTGCTTGTAAGTTAGGATACTAAGTTAGGATATTAGGTTAGGATACTAGGTTTGGATACTCTGTTAGGATACTATGTTAAGATATTTAGATCTTATTAAGGCATTTCATTCTTATTGTCTTATTTTCTTCAGGGTATGAACTTTGAAATTGCAAAGAAGGTAAATAAATATTATTGTTTGTTTTAATCTTTACACTTATTATTTCACAGGCATTCATTAGAGTGAGAGATTTCATGTATTTGGAGTTGATTCACAGTATTGAGGTCCATATATATATATATATTATATCTATTTGTAATTTATCTATTCGTGTGCAGGAAAGACGTAAACAAGGAGAAACAAACACGGAGTTATTTCTTGCTGATATTTGTGCCTATCAAGGGAAATTTCAGGAAGCCGCAAAACTATACCAAAAATCAGGACATGGAGAAAAGGTCAGGTGACACACCCACTACTTAATTAACTCATCTCTTTCTCTCTTTTCATCCAGGCTATTCAGATGTATACAGATTTGTGTCAGTTTGAATTAGCTAAACAGATGATGGGAGAGAATTTGAAAGTACAAGAGAATACCAGTGAAGTGAAACAATTAATTACTAAACAAGCAGAATGGGCTAAAACAAGAAATGAACCAAAAACAGCATGGTAAGATTATATGTACTTGTTATATTCATCCTCCACCACCTTCTCCTCCTCTTCCTCCTCCTCCTTCCTCTCTTCCTCCTCCTCCTCTTTCTCCTCCATTTCCTCCTCCACCTCCTCTTCCATCTCCTCCTCCTCTTCCTCCTCCTCCTCCTCCTCTTTGTAGTGACACATATTTATTAGCTGGTGAATATATAAAAGCTATTAATATAATGAGTGAAAATGGATGGACACAACAGTATGTATCAATTCTTTTATAATGGAAATCATTGATTATATTTTCACAGACTAGTTGAGTTATGTAATAAACTGGACAGTACCGAGAAAGAACTATTAAAAATATGTGGACAAAAATTAAAGCAGCTTGGAGAGGTATATATTTACGTGCCCCTATAATAAGATTACTAATTAATTTCATTATAGTTTAATTATGCTGCTGATGTATATTACAAGAGTGAGGATTATGAGTCACTAGCTGCATTATATGCTGAAACACAACAATGGCAAAAGGTTAAAATTATATATAATTATTGTATTATTAGAATATATATGGTATATTATATATAGGGATTTGATTTAGTTCAGTCCAAACAAGATTACAAGGTGAGTGAGTACATTACTAATATAATATATACATTAGTAATATTTAATAATAGGATATAGTATATTTACCATACGCAACACATCTTATTGAAAATGATAATTTTGAAGAAGCTCAAGCAGGTATCAATATATATTCCTCTTCTTATAATATTACATGTTTTCATTTCTCTTAGCTCTTAGTAAAGCTGAAAAAGAGAGTGAAGCAATCAACTTGTTAGATGAACTTACTGAAAATGCTCTCCATCAAAACAAGTATGTGTGTGTGTGTGTGTACTTGCATATATACATGTATATATAATTATATATAATATATATATATATGTGTGTGTATACGTAGATATAAAGATGCAGGCTATTTTCACTGGTTACAAGCAAGAGCTAATATGAGTGAAGCTAAGAGAATATCACACAGTATATTATAACTCACATCTATTTATACTCATAATATTATATTTATAATTATATTAGGTGATGAAGATATGTTGAAGTTCATTGATGAGTTTCATAGTCACATTGAAAATGCTGAAATGTATTATGTGTATCATGAAATACATAGATTTATTGTGAGTTCCCTCAATCTATTCATCTATCTATCTATTCATCTATCTATCTATTCATCTATCTATCTATCTATCTATCTATAGAACCAGCCCTTCACTAATCTATTGCCTGAGGCATTATTTAACATGTCTAGATTTCTGGTTCTACAGATGATGAACAGAACTCCAAAATATATTTCAAAATCGTATCCTCTGAATACTAACTATTAGCTAATTAAATTAGGACACTGCCTTTAACTATTAATATAGATCAACTCTTTTGACGTTAGCTAAACAGTCTACTAATGTGGAGGCTTATATAACAGCACGTTATGCTTATGATAGATTACAAGTAAGAGTCCATCCTCCCATCTTATACACTCCCATCTTCCACATTCTCTTCCAGTCTCTAATTGTTCCCAGTAGACTTCAAGAGTTTGTAGATATTGGTGTGTTAACTATCAGAGGGAAACCCCTACAAGACAAAGAGGTAATTACATAAAAAGTCATATTATTAATTAACCACACCCCTTTTAGGAGCTTCTTCCATTCTGTTATCGTTGTTCAACTACTAATCCATTAATTAATACATCAGGGAATTGGTGTGTTACTTGTGGGGAACCATTTGTCTACTCCTTCATTTCATTTGGTATAATGAGATATAAATCAATAATTATTATTATTATTATATTTAATAGAAGTGCTACCTGTTGTACGATTCCATCTTGATGATGATATCAGGTAATATATATATATATTGTGATATTAATTATTATTATCCTCTCTCGTTAGTGATGAAGAGGCTATTAAATTAATATCGTCTGATACTCCACGTCAGCAACAAAATGAAAAAAATGGAGGTATGGATAAATAACAAATATATGGATAGATAGATAGATAGATAGATAGATAGATAGATAGATAGATAGATAGATAGATAGATAGATAGATAGATAGATAGATAGATAGATAGATAGATAGATAGATAGATAGATAGATAGATAGATAGATAGATAGATAGATAGATAGATAGATAGATAGATAGATAGATAGATAGATAGATAGATAGATAGATAGATAGATAGATAGATAGATAGATAGATAGATAGATAGATAGATAGATAGATAGATAGATAGATAGATAGATAGATAGATAGATAGATAGATAGATAGATAGATAGATAGATAGATAGATAGATAGATAGATAGATAGATAGATAGATATTCTATTTCCATAGATATTGAGGTGTTGCAGTTTCATGATGAAGTAGAAGACTCTTTTACATCATGTCTCGTTAGTACTGATGAATCAGGAATGTATTCTCGTGTTACGGTAGATAGAGATATGCTATCAAAAATGCATTGGAGTGAAGTAGTAATCAAGAAATGGGGACCGCCCCTTCGTTACGAATATTATAGATCATTATTACCTAATGTACAGATACGACTCTGTTCATCTTGTAATCAAGTGAGTGGAATATTGTATCTCAGAAGAGATGTAATTTAGAAATCATTAATTAATATTTTATTATACAGATGTTTTATGCTGAAGATTATGAGTTACATGTATTATGTAAAGGACAATGTCCGTTCTGTCGTCAAGCACCATCCTCTAACTGATTAAAAAGATTAATTATAATAATATATATATATATATATATATATAATAGTTATTATTTTTTATTATTAAAAGATGAAAGTTCTAGACTATGAATATTATTATATTTTAATTAATATTATTAGTTGTTTCCGGTTGCACTTCCGGTTTGTTTTGTTTATAAAGAGGGTGGAAATGTTGGATAGTCCTTGGGAAGAACTTCTTCATTATGGATTAATGATAGGAGCTGTGATTCAATTGGTTGCCATAGCAGCCATCATACTGTTACCAGAAAGATCTTATGAAACTAAAGATCAACAGATAGAGAAGAAAGGTGAAGAGGAGAGTGATGAGAAAACAAAACCACTCTCTGTCTCCACTAATAAAAGGAACAGAGATAAAGGACCAAGAAGAAGAAAGAAATAACAAGTGAGAAAACAATTTATTATACAATTCGTAATATAAATAGGAATGGGTCTCGGGATACATGAATAGGTATGGAGATAGTCTAGCATACAAGTGTCCTAAAACTTTACAACTACTTCCCATACTATACTTATACCTAATCAAAAACAATTTCAAGTGAGTACCATAAACTATAGTTCATGGTCCGTTTAGAGTTTTTTAAATGCTCATAGTGGCTACAAACGACATTTCTGATCAAAAATATTTTGTACACCTAATAAGGACATCATTATCTAAGTCTGGAACAAATTTCGGACCAATCCGAAACGTTGATTATTTTGGTCTAAAAACTGACCATGAACTATAGTTCATGGTCTGTTTAGAGCTTCGAGAGAATATTAAAATGCTTGCAGTTCCTACAAACAACATTTCTCATCAAAAATATTTTGTACACCTAATAAGGACATCATTATCTAAGTCTGGAACAAATTTCGGAGCAATCTGAAGCATTCAATATTTGGTAAAAAAAAACAGACCATGAACTATAGTTCATGGTACGGTTTTAAAATTTCATGGAATTGGACATGTAATCTTTTTACAAGTATTGTATAATAGTTTCACAAACTTCACATGAGTTTATTTATCACAGATATACCACTGGAACAACACTGAACAGAACAGCATTTTAATAATCTCCAAATAAATACATCATTATTATTTTATGACATTAATAAATGAGTTATGATATAATTATCCATTGATAATACATTAAGGTGTCCAATCGTCAGGTTTGTAGTCATTGATCTCACACAACCACTCATAATATTTATTCAACATGTGATCGTTTGGACGTACCTAATTATTTATAAAATAGATGTAATAATTTACTGATAGTATATTTATTAAACTTACCTCTTTCCATTCTGGAGTACAGAATATCCTGTAGGAATCGTTGCCATATTTACCAATCCCGTAGAGTTCAATGGGATATGTCCAGTCTTTATTAATATATTCACCTGTGTGATGAATACAGATACTAAATTAATTATAATAGTATTAATTAACTCAACTTGAAAACCTAATAATGATACCAGCCCTTTTCTTGTGAAGTCCTAGAGGTGCTAACAAATCCGCTAATTCTGTTGAGTCAGCATTCATAGTAATTTCAGGCGAAGAGTATTTTTCAAAAAATGTTGATAGTATAGGAAGAGCTGCAGTACCTGATATACGAGTAGTCATTATTGTTAACAGACAGAACACAAAGTATCACATAACAAATTTTTAAAGTTACTATTAAAAATGCATTAAATTAAATTTCAGTATCACTCAATTCTTACCTGTTGTTCTATTTAAGAATATTGTTGCTACTAATAGTTTCCATGGATCTTCCCATAACTCCTCTTGAACTAATCCATAAGGTGAACATGGAGGTACGTGATCCTCATATTGTAAATGTCTATGATTTCTTGAAGTAGTGTTACTATCAATATCTTCAATTGTTTTTATTTTTGTATGTGGGATCTTTTTCTTTGTAAAGTAACGACTCTTTTTTTTGGGAGATTTTTTTATTATTTTCTTTTTATTTCCTGATCTGTTTTCGTTCCCATTTCTGAAATAAGAACTGGTGTTTGATAACACACCTGATCTCTTCTTCCTAATCTTTGATGTACTGTGCTCAACTCCACTTACAATTCTTTTATTAGACAGCCTCTTACTGACTGAGCTTTTATCATCTCTCAAAGATCTCTTCCTTTTTGAAGAGATAACAGATTGATCTAATTTACTGTCTGAAAGAGCTTTGAGTAATGCAAGCCTTTCTGATCTTCTGGACATCACTTCATAACTTGCAGAGTCCAGCCCAACCTACTACTATAATATTATATATTGCCACGCCCACAGATAGGAGATAGAAGCAAGATGGTGAGAAATGTAATATGTACATATAATGTTGTTATATTTCATGTCTATTGTATAGGCTAGAAATCAAGAAAAGGCTATGTAAGGAAATACACCACTAAACTGCTAACGATTATCAAAATATCTGTAATTTAATTACAACTATTAATAATTGAATATTAGTGTACGAGTTTAATTAAGTGAGGGGGTTAGTACTAGCTAATTATATAAATGTACCGAGTAATGGTGTCATTATATTGGTTGCTATAGTAACAGCAATATATAATTATAATTATATTCATAGGCTCTTATTGAATCGATTTTACAATTCAAAAAAAGAGGTTAACAGATCTAAAGTATGGAAAAGATCACATGATTTGTTATCACGTGATTATTCTTTTATATCACATGACATTTAGGAACAACGACCTTTTTTAGCTTCAGAATGTGACGACTTGAGAAAAGCAGAGAAATGGCGGAGACAAATTATCGGAGAAGTGTCAAGAAAAGTTACTCAGATTCAAAATCGTGAGTCATATGAATGTCACATGACAATCACATCATCACTTATCACTGTAGCTGGTTTAGGAGAGTTTCGTATTCGAGATTTAAATGACGAGATTAATAAATTATTGAGAGAGAAAAGACATTGGGAAGATAGGATAATAGAGTTAGGAGGACCAGATTATAATGTGCGTTCTAGACCTGGCCTCCATATTCATTTCTTTATATTTCTCTTCTTAGAAACATGGTCCCAAGATGTTGGATCATGATGGTAAGGAGGTACCTGGTAATAGAGGATATAAATACTTTGGAGCCGCTCGAGATTTACCTGGTGTTAGAGAACTGTTTAGAAAGAAACGTAATTCTGTTATTAATAATAATTAAATTAAATAATTAATTTATTTTTCAGCTCCTAAACCTACTCGAAGAACTCGCGGTGAATTAGCAAGAGAGGTTGATGCTGATTACTATGGTTACCGTGATGAGGATGATGGAGTCATTATTCCTATTGAACAGGAAGTAGAAAAAAAGGGTGCGTATGTTTGTATGTATGTATGTATGTATGTATGTGTGTATGTATGTATGTATGTATGTATATATGTATGTATGTATGTTAATGTATGTATGTATGTGTGTGTGTGTATGTGTGTATGTATGTATGTATGTACTAACTGTAGCTATTGAAACTGCTGTTAGTCATTGGGAAGATTTGAAATCTCAAGGTAAAGTACCTCAAGTAGTGGAAGAAGAAGATATATATGCACATGCTAAATATGGACAAGAGGAACTAGATTCTGATGAAGGTGGAATGGATATAGAATGGGATGAAGGAGAAGATGAAGCACATGTTGCTCATGTTCCTGTACCATCTCAGAAAGATATTGAAGATATGTTAATTAGAAGAAGAAAGAAAGTGAGTCCACATGGTGTGGTTACACTTGAGGAGGTGTGGCTAGCTTAAAATGGGTGTGGTTATATTTGAGGAGGTTTGGCTAGCTTGAAATGGGTGTGGTTTATAGACTTGATTTGATTAGTGGAATTATCTTTTAATGTAGGAGCTACTTGAGAAATATACTAGTAAAACACTGGTACAACAAGCTGAAGAGTCTAAAGCATTGTTAGGATTCACCTCATCATAATGATATGTAATATATTATGTATATAACATCACAATGTGAAAAATAAAATTATTGTCAGATATATATACACATGAAGAAGGAAATGGGTTATTAGTTCTTTTCAAGGATATGATGAAGATGTCCCTAAAAATAATTGAAATAGAATATATAATGTGAATCAGTCTATAACAGTATTTAGGTATGAGAATCACTCTATATAGTATCTAAGTATGGGAATCAGTATACATGTATAGTATCTAAGTATGGGAATAAGTCTACATACAGTATCTAAATATGGGAATCAGTCTGCAAACAGAATTGAAGTATGAGAATCAGTCTACATATAGTATTTAAGTATGGGAATCAGTATACATATAGTATATAAGTATGGGAATGAGACTCACTCCTTGTCCTGCTTGACATTTTGGGCATGACATCACTTGATCACACTTACGTTTTGTTTTCGTACATTCCATAAGTTCACATTCATTATTACAATGGTACTGTTCAATCCACACAGGATGTAATGAAATAGGAGGCGTGGCATGATCATTATATACACAATGGTTTTGTTGAGTTAGTGTGGTTGTATTGGGTTGTATAGTAGGTGTATACGTAACTGATGATTGTTCCAAACATTGGACCTAATAAAAGATTTGATTAATCACTCTATTATATGATAGATATCACCTTGGCTGGTCTAGTCATCTGCTGAACAGAAAATGAGCAGTCAAAACTCCTTTTCTTTCTTTCATAACTGAAATCTCTTGTTTGTTGATGAGACCATTCCACTTCCATTGTTTCCCGCCTAAGTTTTGAAAATGGTTCTTGACTTCTCTTCAAGTGGGTGTAGGCTAAATTAATTAACCCAGCTAGCCACACCTTCTTTTCTTCTTTTGGAACTTCAAGATGATGCACAATCCTCGTACAACTACCTATGAATTCTTTGGTCCTGTGGGTGCATTCATCATAACTTTAGGATTACCTCTCATGATAACAATCCTATATTCTGTATGCAATAAAAATGGCTGCTCTATCTTGGAGCCTCATTTTCCTACACTCAGTGAGTTATTCAGTCCAGTGGCTTGTTTACTATTCATAGCCTGGTTCCTCTTACATGCTGTGATATACATGTTACCAATTGGACGTGTTGTTTCTGGTACATATTTAAGAGATGGAACTAGATTGAAATACAAAATTAACGGATTGCATGCTTTTATCATATCTCATATTCTATTCATCACAGGATATGTCTTGTATAAAATACCTGTACGATTTGTTTACGATAACTACATTGCCATGGCAACAGGCTCAATATTCTTTTCATTTGTGATTGGATTTTGTATGTATACTCATTCATTCTATGGTAAACATCTATTAGCTTTAGGAGGAAACAGTGGAAATCCGATGTATGATTTCTTCATTGGTAGAGAACTAAATCCACGAAATGGTAGCTTTGATTGGAAGGCATTTTGTGAGTTGCGTCCTGGCCTTATAGGATGGGTAATGATAAACTATTGTATGTTAGTGACGCAATATGAGAATCATGGTGTAGTGAGTACATCAATGATACTCGTGTGTGTATTCCAATGTTGGTATGTACTGGATGCTTTGTGGTTTGAAGAGGCTATATTAACCACAATGGATATAGTTCATGATGGATTTGGATTTATGTTAGCGTTTGGCGATCTCTCTTGGGTACCATTTACGTACAGTTTACAATCTCGTTTCTTGGTTGATAATCCCACTCAACTGCCTCTGTGGTTTATATCTATCATAATTAGTTTGAAAGTTTTTGGGTATGCAATATTTCGATTATCAAACTTACAGAAGGACAAGTTTCGTAAAGATCCTTCCCACCCATCTGTACGCCATTTAAAAACCCTTAAAACTTATAGAGGAACTAAGTTAATCATATCGGGCTGGTGGGGAATGTGTCGTCATCCTAATTATGTAGGTGATCTTATAATGGCACTATCATGGTCTCTACCTTGTGGGTTTACAAACCTCGTACCGTACTTTTATGTTATCTATTTTTCAATTCTTTTAATTCATCGTCAATTGAGAGACGAAGAACAATGCCGAAAGAAATATGAAAAGGACTGGGACCAGTACTGCAAAATTGTGAAATGGAGGCTCATTCCTGGACTCTACTAAATGAGGAATATGTAATTTTAATGAATAAACTTTATTAATTTTAATAATTAATTGATTTTATTAATAATTGATAAAAATTATGGAAGTGATTGCTAGAGAGAGAGTACTCAGATTAATTCAATTTGCAGCAAGATTATCATCTGGATGTGTGAGCTCAGTAAGATATTCCAATGGTCTCCAGAGATTGGCTTCAAATATAGCATCAACCAGAACTGTTCTGAGATTACTTGATATAAGTGTGATATCATCTCTCATCACTGCAGTACAACAATTACAGGTTAGCACCACATAATGTCAAATGAGCACCAATGATATAGTTCATGGTCAGTTTTGAGAGAATATTAAAATGCTCACAGTTTCTACAAACGACATTTCTGATCAAAAATTTTTGTACACGTAATAAGGACGTCATTAACTAAGTCTGAAACAAATTTCGGACCAATCGGAAACGTTGTCTAAAAATGAACCGTGAACTATATATAGTTGATGGTCTAGTCTCGCGTAGCCAGACCCAACCCCTCTGCTACGCGACGGGGAAGGGTCTGGTGGACTTACTGTACATCAGTTCATCAAGTGTTTTCACTGAATTCCGGTGAGCGATAAGTGGCCACAAAACTGTTAATTATATTCATAAACCACACGTTTATTTAGGTAACGTGTTTGTTTCATGTTTAAATAAACGTGTGGTTTATGAATTTCATTAACGGTGTTTCCACCCACTTATCGCTCACCCAAAATCTGGTGGTACTTGACGAAAGCTAGTATAGTCAGTCCACCAGACCCTTCCCCGTCGCGTAGCAGAGGGGTTGGGTCTGGCTATGCGAGACTATTGATGGTCTGTTTAGAGTTTCATTAAAATGCTCACAACAATATTTTGTATACCTAATAAGGACATCATTATTATTATATTGTGTTATTTATCTACAGAGTGAATATACAGTTTATAATATGTTGGATGTTACTAGTTCACTTACTGGAATCATTTTTCTATCTGTTGAACACATGGCATATTTCGGAGATTTAAAGATGTTGCCGTTGAATACTAAACCGTTGCATATTTTAACAGTTAAGGGATGGATTAGCTTTTTACTAATCACTATAACACAACTCTTAATTAGAATGTATAATCGTTATACCAGATATTCATTTTTATTATCACTGATTCAATATACATGTGATTTGATTATAGCAGTTCATTTTTTGCCATCTGGGTTCTTATGGTCAAATACCCTTTCAGTTACTAGTGTGGGGTTGTTAGGTATAATATCATCAGGTATAGCTCTTTATAAATGTATTAATAATTATATGTATAACTAATTGTTTTTTTTTATTTTTAAGGGATAATAAAAATATATATACTTTTTTTTCTTGTTCAAACTGTTATTAATTCTTTTAAAATTGCCAAATTGTTATTATTTGAAGTTATTTCTTCCCTAAACCTTTTGATTTTTTCACGTAGAAACCACGAGACGCATTACTATAGGGAGTCTCTTCACTCAAATAAATACTCCTCTGTACGGCATGACTCTGCATTCTATATGAAATAGATAGATAGATAGATAAATAGATAGATAGATAGATAGATATATGTACATACTTGCTCATCATATAATGTGCTCCATGTGATTTATATTCATGATGTGATTTCATTGTAGCTGAGGCACTAAGCAGACCTTGACAGAACTCTTCACCAACAGAAACAGAAGTTGTGATCTGGTGAACAGCTTCTTGTAGAACTTTCTTAGCATCTTCATACTTACCTAAATACATATTATTATACATATATAATTATATACAATATATATATATACATACATACATACTCTACTGAATGAGGAATATGTAATAAACTTAATTAATTTTAATAATAATTAATTCATTAATTGATAAAAATCATGGAAGTGATTGCTGACTTTCTTAACACTCACAGAGGTAGAGAGAAAGTATTCAGATTAATTCAGTATACAGTAGGGTTATCATCTGGATGTGTGAGCTCAGTAAGATATTCCAATGGTCTCCAGAGATTGGCTTCAAATATAGGATCAACTAGAACTGTTCTAAGATTACTTGATGATGTTAGTGTGATATCATCTCTCATCACTGCAGTACAACAATTACAGGTTAGCACTTCATAATGTCAAATGAGTACCAATGATATAGTGCATGGTGTGATTAGAGAGTATTAAAATGCCCGCAGTTCCTACAAACGACATTTCTGATCAAAAATATTTTGTACACCTAATAAGGACATCATTATCTAAGTCTGGAACAAATTTCGGACCAATCTGAAACATTGAATATTTAGGTCTAAAAACAGACCATGAACTATAGTTCATGGTCCGTTTAGAGTTTCGAGAGAATATTAAAATGCTCGCAGTTCCTACAAACGACGTTTCTGAACAAAAATATTTTATACACCTAATAAGGACATCATTATCGTGTTATTTATCTACAGAGTGAATATACAGTTTATAATATGTTGGATGTTACTAGTTCACTTACTGGTATCATTTTTCTACCTGTTGAACACGTGGCATATTTTGGAGATTTAAAGATGTTGCCATTGAATACTAAACCGTTGCATATTTTAACAGTTAAGGTGTGGATCAGCTCTTTACTAATCACTATAACACAACTGATAATTAGAATGTATAGTAATTGTGAAACAAGATATTCATTTTTATTATCACTGATTCAATATACATGTGATTTGATTATAGCAGTTCATTTTTTGCCGTCTGGGTTCTTGTGGTCAAATACCCTTTCAGTTACTAGTGTGGGGTTGTTAGGTATAATATCATCGGGTATAGCTCTTTATAAATGTGTTAATAATTATAATAATAATTAATTGTTCTTTTTTATTTTCAAGGGATAATGAAAATATATTTACTTATTTTCTTGTTCAAACTTTATTATTTATTTTTAAATTGCCAAATTGTTATTATTTGAAGTTATTTCTTCTTTAAACCTTTTGATTTTTCGACATAGAAACCACGAGACGCATTACTATAGGGAGTCTCTTCACTCAAATAATTACTCCTCTGTACAGCATGGCTCTGCATTCTATATGAAATAGATAGATAGATAGACAAATAGATAGGTAGATAGGTAGGTAGATAGATAAATAGATAGATAGATAGATAGATAGACAGATAAATAGGTAGGTAGATAGACAGATGGGTTGGTAGGTATATAGATACATGTAGATAGATAGACAAATAGGCAGGTTGATAGATAGATAGATAGATAGATACATTGATAGATAGATAGACATACACAGACAGAAAGATAGATAGATATATGTACATACTTGCTCATCATATAATGCGCTCCATGTGATTTATATTCACGATGTGATTTCATTGTAGCTGATGCGTTAGTAAGATCACTAAGCAGACCTTGACAGAACTCTTCACCAACAGAAACAGAAGTCGTGATCTGGTGAACAGCTTCTTGTAGAACTTTCTTAGCATCTTCATACTTACCTAAATACATACATAAATATATACATTATATATACATACATACATACATACATACATACATGCATACATACATGCATACATACATACATACATACATACATACATACATACATACATACATACATACATACCCTCATCGGCTAGCTCTCTTGCTCTTTTGAGTGAACGAGTTGCTAGAATTCTGTTTCTTTGTGAATCCAGTTTCTTGCTTGCTTCTCCTCTGGGATCATCTAATATTTATAATAATTAGTCATGAATTATTCATGATTCATTATTACTTGTTCTCTGGAGTGTTAGATGACACTCTACTGTGTCCATTGCTGACGTAATGACATTAAAATATACTAATTGACATGATACAATATTATCAGGCCCAGGAGCTCGTACTGGAGAAAGTTTAAACTCAACTAATATGTCTCTTTGCTCTTCCGACTGTAAATCACCCATGGACACTTCACAACTGAAGAGATGAATGGTTGGATAAATAGATAGATAAATAGATAGATCAATGAGTAGATAGATTAGTGGATAGATGAATGAATGGATGAATGAGTAGATAGATTAGTGGATAGATGAATGAATGGATGAATGGGTAGATAGATTAGTGGATAGATGAATGAATGGATGAATGAGTAGATAGATTAGTGGATAGATGAATGAATGGATGAATGAGTAGATAGATTAGTGGATAGATGAATGAATGGATGAATGAGTAGATAGATTAGTGGATAGATGAATGAATGGATGAATGAGTAGATAGATTAGTGGATAGATGAATGAATGGATGAATGAGTAGATAGATTAGTGGATAGATGAATGAATGGATGAATGAGTAGATAGATTAGTGGATAGATGAATGAATGGATGAATGAGTAGATAGATTAGTGGATAGATGAATGAATGGATGAATGAGTAGATAGATTAGTGGATAGATGAATGAATGGATGAATGAGTAGATAGATTAGTGGATAGATGAATGAATGGATGAATGAGTAGATAGATTAGTGGATAGATGAATGAATGGATGAATGGGTAGATAGATTAGTGGATAGATGAATGAATGGATGAATGAGTAGATAGATTAGTGGATAGATGAATGAATGGATGAATGAGTAGATAGATTAGTGGATAGATGAATGAATGGATGAATGAGTAGATAGATTAGTGGATAGATGAATGAATGGATGAATGAGTAGATAGATTAGTGGATAGATGAATGAATGGATGAATGAGTAGATAGATTAGTGGATAGATGAATGAATGGATGAATGAGTAGATAGATTAGTGGATAGATGAATGAATGGATGAATGAGTAGATAGATTAGTGGATAGATGAATGAATGGATGAATGAGTAGATAGATTAGTGGATAGATGAATGAATGGATGAATGAGTAGATAGATTAGTGGATAGATGAATGAATGGATGAATGAGTAGATAGATTAGTGGATAGATGAATGAATGGATGAATGGGTAGATAGATTAGTGGATAGATGAATGAATGGATGAATGAGTAGATAGATTAGTGGATAGATGAATGAATGGATGAATGAGTAGATAGATTAGTGGATAGATGAATGAATGGATGAATGAGTAGATAGATTAGTGGATAGATGAATGAATGGATGAATGAGTAGATAGATTAGTGGATAGATGAATGAATGGATGAATGAGTAGATAGATAGATAGATTAGTGGATGAAGGATGAATGAATAAATAGATGAATGGACAGCTAAATAGTTAGATAAATAGATAGATAGATAGATACAATCTTTATCTTACATTTTGTTCAGTGTTTTCCATGTTATCTTCTTCAATGTGTGTACATTAGTAATGGTATTGTCTCCACATACATTCATTTTCAATGTTATATTTTGACCCACAACACTCAACAGTCCACCTAGACAATCTGCAAATGACTCAGGAATCTACAGTACATGATAGAAAGGTCACTATTAATTATTATTTAAACAAGCTATAGAATTTACACAAGTTGTAGTAGTTAAACCCCCACATATCACTACATTACCTTCTCTGTAGAATCAATATAGTAATATACTCCACCACCTTGTGTAGACACTGACTCAAGAAGACGAGCATCGTGATCAGTACCAAATCCAAATGTATACACG
This sequence comes from Petrosia ficiformis, assembly GCA_947044365.1. Taxonomy (NCBI): domain Eukaryota; kingdom Metazoa; phylum Porifera; class Demospongiae; order Haplosclerida; family Petrosiidae; genus Petrosia; species Petrosia ficiformis. Next base: position 6,854,813 of record OX345644.1, on the reverse strand, counting down.
GTACCCTCAAAAGGCTAATAGGAATATATATCTAATACTGGGTTTGTGAATTTATGACTTCTTACAGTTTTACCAGGAGACGGGTCCAGTAGTTTTCTCATCTGTTCCATAATCCCTTCTCTATTACTAATCCCAACATTTGCTAGGCCATCAGTTAGTAGCAGAACGGATGCAACTTGTGCCTTTTCCCCAGTTCGTCCAATCACTTCCTCCATACCTAACAACACACTATGATAAACATTAATATATTATGTATATATTAAATACCCTTGAGTAATCCACCACAAAGATTAGTTGATGATCCATCACGAATTGCTTTAACTATCACTTTAGTCCCCTCTTTATTATCGGGAGTCATTTTAGTCAATGGAAAATCAAGTTTGATATTACTATCATATGTTACAACACATAATCTATCTGATTCTTTCACTAGAGGAATAAATATTCATTAACATTGGAATTGTGGGAGTGGCTGGCTTTTTACAGCAACTTACATTGATCAATTACAAATTCAAGTGTCTCTTTAACTAGATCTAGCTTCTCTCCATGCATAGATCCACTTTTATCAATGACAGCTACTATATCTACTGGAGCTCGTGTTGTTGGTTCATAAAAAGGAGCTTTGAGAGTACAGACAGCCCATCCATCTTGTCTTGCTCCTGGGGGATAAGCAGCAAACTCAGGTGTCCATTCAATAGAAATACATTCATCTATTCCAGCCATTATTGATATGATACATCAGATTACCTTTCCCTTTTATAGATACTAGAAATGACAAAGCATTCTAATTATAATATTTTAATTAATGACATCATCTTTATTTTTAGAAACAGTTATTTAAAATGCAATTATAATTAACATTCCACACCTTTTCATACCACGTGGTTCAGTTATGAAGATAAAGAGATATAAACATGCTAGAAAGATCATATCATTTCATAAAATACATTTTGGACTACGTGAACCCTATCAAATATTAGGTATGTAACTATATATTTATAATAATGTAATCCGATTGGTTGGTATATATATATATATATATACAGTTGATGGTACATTTTGTCAAGCAGCTCTTCAGGGAAAGATATTAATAAAAGAACAACTACCTAAATATCTAGGAGGCAATATACAATTAGGTGGGATAATTATACGAGACGTAACTCATTAATATTCATTGATTATTAATTAATTATAGTGACTACTAGATGTATACTTAACGAGCTAAAATCTCTAGGTGATGAATTAAAAGGTGCTTATTATATCGCTAACCGGTTTCAACAAAGGAGATGTGGTCACAAGAAACACTTACCAGCAGCACAGTGTATTAATGAGTTTATAGGTTAATATGGGTTGCTTGGTCATGTGATATGGGATGAATGTAGTATGTTTGTCATGTGATATGGGTTGGATGGTCATGTGATGTGGGATTAATACATGTGATATTGGTTGGTTGGTTGGTCATGTGATGTGTAATAGGTTAGTCATGTGATAGATGTAATGTAGTATTGAAGAAGTCATAGGTTAATCACTCAGTCTATTATTTATTCAGGAGATACTAATGATCATCATTATTGTATCGCCACACAAGATTTAGATTTGAAATATAATCTTAAAGAAAGGCCAGGTTAACAAACAACATATTATTTTAGATAGTAATTTCATTACATATATACATACAGGTATTCCTCTACTACATATTGTACGTAATACTATTGTATTAGAATCACCTTCTATTGCATCTACTTCTAAAGCTGATCAGGTATATTACTATTAATAGATAATCAGGTATGTAGCTATTAATAGATGCATTGGTGTTACTAATAATAGAAGTCATGTTACTATTAATAAATGTATTGATGTTACTAATAATAGCAGTCATGTTACTATTAATAAATGTATTGATGTTACTAATAATAGAAGTCATGTTACTATTAATAAATGTATTGATGTTACTAATAATAGCAGTCAAAGTCATTTTACTAGTAATAGTATAATTAGCTATTTTCCACTGTACTTGTCACTGTTATTAGATATTATAATTATAGTTGTTACTATTTTTAGATATTATAGCTCTGTTACTATTTTTAGATATAATTAAAGCTTTGTTACTATTTTTAGGTTTCTAATGACAAAATAAATCCTTCAAAATATGAACAATCAGTTATCACTAAATTGAATCAAACTAAAAAAACTAATGAGGTCACTAAAAGGAGAAAAAGAAAGTTCCCAAAAGGACCAAACCCTTTATCTGTAAAGAAGAGATCTAGACAATCAAAACCAGATTGTATAGTAAATGACAGGGTTAGTCTTAGCAAGGTAAGTGCGATTGTTACTATTTATAGAATATTATAGAATATTATTAGCTGTTGTATTTCAGAAACGGAGAGTGAGGTTACAGAAACGAAGAGCTATTGAACAGCTAGCAAGAACTATTCAAAATGAATCATAAAATATTTCACTTAATAATTCATTTTATCAGAAATAATATTTTATAAATGAAACCAAATTATTGATAAACAAGCTAACAAATGATCTATTGTTGCAGCTTTTGACGTGTGGTATTAGCTAAATACCATATAAAGAGAGCAAGACACATAGCTATGAATCCCGGAGCTATTATACTAGCCCTCTTGATACCCTAAGGACAGGACATGTAACTATGGTAACCATGAAATCAAGTAACCATGGCAACAAACCTTATAATCTAAAGTTACATCAAACAATGGTGAGACTTTAATCTCCTCTTCGTATCTAATGCTCTATAAAATTGCAAGTTAATTAAAAATAGTCAAACAAAACCACACCCACTTTTCTGAACGATGATGCACCTTCGTCGTCATAGAAACTAACCACAAGAGAACTTGATGGAGGTTTATCATGTGGCCGTGTCCAGCTTACCTATCAAAATATAATTATAAAAATACTATTATAGATATAATCACCTATACACACACTATAATTCTTATACCATACCATACTATACTACAATAATATTTCATGATTCGAGATATGAAGGTTAAATAATTTTATATACCATATTAGTTCTAATTTTAAAAAAGCAAAATATTGAAATTTAATTTTTGCGTGACGAGAGGTGGCCATTATCAGCGAACATTTCCTAATCTATAGTAACACATCAGTACACACACAATACCTGATATTGATTAGTACCCAACTCCTTCGTTACCGGAATTAATTGATCATCAATAAGAGCATATAATGATGGTTGCTAGGAGACCAATATAAATAATTATAATATTCTAATCATCTATATATACTCATTAATACCTGATTATCTTGACATGTAACTGATAATATTATACTATATACAGTATCGGATGAAAACAGAACATCAGGTGTTGAGTATGTAGAAGTACTCACTACTTTCGGACTCACACATTTACCTACACCAGACATATATATATATATATATATATATATATATATATATAATATATTAGTAATACCTTTAGTGTATATTGGTAGACTAATAAAGAACATGGCCAAACACATCATAAAATATGTATAATCCATCACTAAACAATGAACCCTTCTTCTAATTGTAGTTTGAACACGTGACAAATGTGCCAAGTCAGCATTTCACCACGTGACTTATCTACCTTGTACCTTCCCAACATGGATGAAAAAATATCAATTGATCAAGAAGAATTCACACGTTTGCAGGTACATGTTTAATGTCTTGAAACATAGACAATTATTAATAATAATAATAATAATAATAATAATAATAATGAGGTAATTAATTACCAGAGCCTCTTAATGTAATTAATATCTCTTCATTACCATATTATGTATGTACTATTTACTATTTACTTACAGACACAATTAATTGATTTACGAACAACTAATTATCAATTGAAAGAAGACAATGCGAAAATTGAGAATGGTATGTTGATCACATGACTATCACGTGATATACTAAATCTTGATATAACAGAATTACATCAGCTACAAGACTCTATACAGACACTTCATAAAGACTTAGATAAATCTAATAAAGTAATTACTCCTCTCATTATCTGTCCTCTATCCACTTCAACATCTCAATCCATCCACACTTCTTCTCCATTGCTCATCTCTTAACTGTCCCTCCTATCTCTAGACAATTCAAAGGAGTAAGAAAGCCAGAGAATATCAATTGTTAATTGAAGATAATGATAGTTTATTGAATAGACTACATACACAAGAGGAAGATTTTAAACTACAAAACAAAACATTAATGGATGAATTAGCCAATGTATGTCTGTGACTCTATGTATGTATGTATGTACGTATGTATGTATGTATGTCTGTGTCTCTGTATATGTATGTATGTATGTATGTGTGTATGTATGTATGTGTGTATGTATGTGTATATGTATGTATGTATGTATGTATGTATGTATGTATGTATGTATGTATGTATGTATGTGTGTGTGTATGTATGTATGTATATATATTCATATTGTAGGTTTGTGAAGTCAATGAACAGTTAAAGAAACAGGTTAAGTCTAAAGATAATGGAACTCCTGAATTAACAAGATTAAAAGCTGAGAATGTAGCTCTACAGAAATCTTTCCAATGTGAGATTAATAATGTATTTTCTAAATTCCCTTGTTACTCTAGTTTTATCGTATATCAATTCTTTCATTTAGTAAACATCCATTCATCCATCCATCCATTTCTCCATTAATCCATCTATCCATCCATTCATCCATTGATTCATCCATTGATTCATCCATCCATCCATCCACTCATTCATCCATCCATCCATTCATCCATCCATCCATTTGTCCATTCATCCATCCATCCATTCATCCATTCATCCATCCATTCATCCATCCATTCATCCATCCATTCATCCATCCATCCATCCATTCATCCATCCATTCATCCATCCAATCACTATAGCTCTACAGTGTCAGACATCACCAGATCAAGATACTACTCATAGTGATCAAACTGATAATCCCATTGCATCTATTGAAGGTTCATACATATTAATCATTTCTTAATTATTAATTATGACCACACCCTCCAGTATCATCATTACAATTGAGTGTTGCTACATTAGAAGAGGAGAAGAAATTATTACAGGAACGGCTTACAAGTGTGGAGGAGAGGGAACGAAAGATCATATCTGAATTAAATAATGAGGTAGACAGACTTAATGAGAAAGTTAGGAAGAAACAAGAAAGGTAGTTAACAATTAATATGTCATGTGATCTTGCTATTTGTATGTTTGTTTATAAAGTTTAGTACAACTGCAGGAAGAGAAAGAGTCATTAATTACTGAAAATAGGTATGTTGTATGAATCGTGATAATCATGTAATTATCATGTGACTACTTACAGAAAGTCACATGACATGATGGTACAAGAGAAACAGGATATTATAACCCGTTTACAAGAACAATTGGAAAAAATCACTGAAGAACTTGAGAAAAGAAATGAAGTAAAGAAAGGGTTAATATTTATGATTATATTTTAGTTAACTTAATTTGCTAGGCAACAAGAAATAATTTTGAAATAACTCATCAAATGTCAATACTCAGGTAAGATTATATCTATCTATCTATCTATCAATTCATCTATCTATCCATTGATTCCATCCATCTATCTATCCATTGATTCATCTATCTATCCATTGATTCGTCTATCTATCCATTGATTCCATCCATTTATCTATATCCATTGATTCATCTATCTATCCATTCATATTTTTAGAACTGAAAAAGAAGAACTGCAATTGAAATGTAATCACTATTCCGAGGTGTGTGTGTGTATGTGTGTGTGTCTATCTGTTTACTATATCTTAATTCATAGTTACAAGTAGCATTGACTAAAGAGAGAGATGAAACAAAGGTACTGTATTGATCCACCCACACACACACACACACACACACTTCATTCTTCTCCAGACATTATTAGATGAGCTCAGTCGTGAGCTACAGCTTACAAAAGGCTATCTTGGCGAAGAGAAGACTAAGTGTAAACAATTTGAAGAAGAGGTGCTTGAGGCTAGACAAGCAAGCGATAATTTAGCTGATCAGCTTCTGTCTGTCAGAGAAGATAAGATAAAACTAGAAGAAGAAATAAAAGCAATTAATAAGGTAATTAATGGTCAATTAATTATTCATGACTCATTAATGAATTATGATATTTTAGTTGGCTGAAAAGAGGAAGTCCCTACTTGATGAGATTGCTATAAAAGATCAAGAAACTGCCTCTGAACTAAAAAAAAAGGAAGATGAAGCTATATCAAAATATCAGGTTTATATGCGCCTCTCTCTGCATCTATCTATCTATTTATCTATCTATCTATCTATATATCTATCTATCTATCTGTCTATTCTTAAACAGAAAGAAATAGAAGATATTCGTAATGAACTTGAGATAGAGAAAGGACGTAATCGTGAATTATTGATAACAATAGAGGAACTCAATGATTTGAAAGAGAAAGTTGTGAAATTTGAGAATATAAAGTCAACTCATGAAGAAACCTTACAAAAAATAAGGGTAATATATTTTACATCACATGACATCATATTACATCACTATGACATCTTTTACATCACTTTATGATACATCATATATGACATCATTTTACATCACTCTGACATCATTTACATCACTATAAATTATGACATCATTTTACATCACTATGACATCATTTTACATCACTTTATGACATCATTTACACATCACTTGTCTCTAGGTTATGTGTATAGTAATTGTTATAACTATTTCAGATAGAATTTGATGCAGAGAAGATTGAGCTTCAGAAATCACTAGAAGATTTAGAAGTGAAGTATGAAGCTGATATGACATCATTAAGAAATGAATTGAGTACGAATCAAATTAAGAATGAAGAATTATTAAACCAAGTTACTGTACTTGAGGAGGAATTGGACGAGAAAGGGAGTGCTGTGAAAATAGTGGAGAGAAAATCTGCTGGATTGGTTAATAGCAACACCCATTATGACATCACAATATAACCACACCCATTATGACATCACAATATAACCACACCCATTATGACATCACAATATAACCACACCCATTATGACATCACAATATAACCACACCCGTTATGACATCACAATATAACCACACCCATTATGACATTAAAATATGACCACACCCATTATGACATCACAATATAACCACACCCATTATGACATCACAATATGACCACACCCATTATGACATCACACCCTTCATTAGATAAAAGATTTGAAACGTCAAATACAACAATTTCAAAAACGTGAAGAGAAACTTCAACAACAAATCTCCGATATTAAAGGAGTTGACCACACCCAATTCTATAGTACATCCATTACACGTGAACAAAGTAATGATAATTCTTCTAGACATAGTAGGTATGTACTAGATAGATAAATACTTTGACCAATCAGATTGCTTAGTTAAATACTTTGACCAATCAGATTGCGCGTGTACATATACACATGTAGTTATAATATTATATATTTACAAATAGAGAGAGTAGCCTGTCTTCAATAAGAGGTATTGATACTCCTTCTAGTCCAAACACATCACTACTGAGTACACTACAGGTAATATTGATATGTGCATTGTGAATAGATAAGGGATAAATCTATCCATCTATTCATCTATTCATTCATCAATCTATCTATCCCTCTGTTCATCCATTCATCTATCTATCCCTCTGTTCATCCATTCATCTATCTATCTATCCCTCTGTTTATCCATCCATTCATCTATCTATCCCTCTGTTCATCCATTCATCTATCTATCCCTCTGTTCATCCATTCATCTATCTATCCCTCTGTTCATCCATTCATCTATCTATCCCTCTGTTTATCCATCCATTCATCTATTCATTCATTCATTCATTCATTCATTCATTCATCCATTAATTTCATATATTTATAATTATCATTTATTCAATTCATTCGATACTCCTATAAATTCATAAATTCATCTATTCATTTAGCCTACTATATCAACTGATGATGTTAATAGTGATGACACTCAAAGTCTTCTGGATAGAATCACTCATTTACAACATGATAAATGGCAGCTGGAAGAGAAAGTATATCATTTGGAAACAAACACGTCAGTGTTAGCTGAAGATGTGCTTAAAAAATCATCTATTATACAAAACTATTTCATGGAAAATAAAACAGGTGATTAAAACACGTAGTGACCACACCCTCTTATTAAATTAATTAAGATATCTTTCAGGTAATTAAGACTCTACTGACCACACCCTCTTATTAAATTAATGTCGTGTTACATTAATTGATTAAGCCTAATATACACTAATCAACATTGTTGATTGTAATTATATATGTAATAGAGGTCATTCATGTTCACCATGACCTCAGAAAAATGTTTATAACTTTGGTTTAGAATGACCAACTATCATTTTAACTTCACCATTTTCATATAATTATCCTTCCTGTTCTTTTTTGTTTGTGTATGTAGTTACAGTATAATCATGTATTAATCATATGACATTAAAACTATACACTATATTACATATAAAATCATAATTTTGAGGTCATCATGAACGTGAGCAGACTTCAGTTACATGCTACACTTCTTCCTTCAGTCTTTCATGTAACAAATACACTAGTCAATATTGTTGAGTATTCAATGATGACTAGTGTATGCTGAGCTTATCTCATTTTATCTCCTCTCAAAGATCACACTTTATCACAACCAACTGGACACAACAAAATGTCACCTATGAGATTAGTACAATGGGCCAAGACTCCTGGTAGAGAAGATACCATGGCTGAAGTTAACAGGAAGATGCAGAGAGCATTAGAAGAGGCATTAATGAAGAATATTCATTTGCAAGAGGTTTGTGTGTACCTCTATTATAATGTCAGTATTTGTAATTCCCCTGGCTGTATAGCATAGGGTATGTTAATCATTAGTATGGATTTATATATATTTTTGTAGAACGTAGAAATGCTTTCATCAGAACTTCATAAATATACCGAATCTAACAAGATATCGACTGATGACACTTCATAAGTGAACACAACAATAATTATATAATTAAATGTTGAATTATAATTTTTAACAAAAATGATAACAAAAATTTGATATGGTATTGTTCATGTGATAAGTATTCAGCAATTAGTGCGTGATATATATATATATATATATATATATTGGTGTATTCAGATGTGATGTTGCCTGTTCTGGAGTGGGTGTGGTGTGCATTCTTCATGTGGTTCGCGTGTATCACTAATGTATGACTAGAAATATTTGATCAAAGCATCCTTGAGTATTATTATACTCATCCAAAAACTGCCACTTGGTATGGAGATAAGCATTTGCAATCCCATCCATTAAATACACACTCAAATGAACATGTTCTTCGTCCCCTTTCTTCAATGGACACCGAGCTCCTTGTTCACATACGTTACCATTATCAAGTGGAAAATCTCTTTTTATTGTCGGGGCTAAAGTGGCCTTAACAATAACATGTAATCCCTTAAAAGGATTCAGTGGAGTGAATGTAACATAGATGGTTTGGTTAGCATGTTCCTTAAGTTGACACACAGATGCTGAGGGAGAGCAGCTCTTCATATACACTGAATTGATCTTAATTCCTTCTCCATGACAATAATCCCAACCTTTAATAGATAGAGAAAAATATGATAGCATAATGAAAACACAACTGATAGTGAGAGAGCTGTACATCTTGCTTTACTGTTATTACTTATTATAAAACACAAGAACAGCCCTATTTATGCACTGAGATATACCCTACTAATGTTTAATAATTAAAAGTAGTTAATAATTTTTTTAATTAATTATTATTAAATTAGTTAACCATTATTAATAATAATAATTATTTAAAATTAGTAATGTTAATAATTATTGATAATGGATGTTTGATGGGAAGCCATCAAAAACAGCTAATTACAAAGTTTACACAGATGGTAAACTGATCTTTGATCGCATAGTCACATGTTTAGTGATGTTACCACAAAAAGTCGTAATAATGCCCATATATGGTAATCAGAACAAGGAAATGATCATTGATTAAAAAAGACAAGAATCACAAAACAGTTATGTTAGATTACACAAGGAGTTATGTTAAAATTGTTCCTATTACACACACAAAGATCACAAACAGTTATTATTAGTATACAAAAGGTTACAAATGACATTGTACTGTGGAATAGGTAACTATACTCAACTGTTAAGAGATGTCAACATCAAGCATAAAACATGCTTCCATTTCGTCCTGTCTGTATGGATCATCAATGGTCCACCTGGTAGACACTCGAACAGTGGGAAAGCCCTCTTTCAGTTGAAGAACTACCTTCTCTGTGTATTCATGCTTCTTTTTCATTGGACATGTGGCATTAACTAAGTCATCACAAGCTCTTGCGTTAGGAAATACGAAACTAACGCAAGCCACCTGCATATCAGCGCATGCCATATTAATAAGATCTTTATAGTCTTGGTCGGGAGTGAATCTGATAGTAACGTTTACATCTGATCCTTTCCTAATCTTGCAAGGCGCTCCATCGCAACCCTCTATTTCAACATCATTGATTTTAACATGCTTTGTTCCACATCCTCTCCAAAACGATTCATTTTTTCCAACTGTCTGTGGAGCTAAAACATCGTTAAGAGGCAAGCTTTGGCACAGACACATAACTGTCACCAACACCAACAGAGAAACAAGGTACATCTCGGTATAACGCGATCTGCAGAGAAAGAGATTAATAATGAAAAATAAGAAATTCAAGTAGAATCTTACTTCTCTGTCCTGACAGTCCTGATCCTCTAGCTCAGGTAGTTTGAGCTAAAGAATGAACAGCAAGCACTCTTATACTCTGAGGTCAACACGTGATTATACTTACTGCGCATGCTCCAACCCACGTGGCTTTATAGGTGTGGTTCCTCTGCTTCCTCAGCCCTGAAAGTGAACAAGATGGGTTGCCCTATGTTTGAACGTAAAGCCGTCATTCAGAGACCAGTGGAGTATCCTTTTGAGGAGTTATATCGACCATGGAGCTGGGCTTTGAGTAGCATCAGCAACCTAATAATATTTGCTCTTCTGATTCTACTGTGTTATGCTTTGATAAAAAGATATTTTAATAATAAAAAGGAGATTGGTAAGCTAAGCTATAGAAGAGTTATCAATGAAAACGTGAGTGACGTAACAGAGTCAAAGGTCCGAGTTCTTGTTACAGGAGGGTGCGGTAGTTTAGGAAAGAGGCTTGTTCAGAATCTGATCAAAGATGGTGGTTATGACATTCATTCTCTAGATCTATTTATTCCAGACGAAGAAGATAGAATATCAGGCATTTCTTCATATATATCAGCAAATATTACTAATCCAGAAGATGTGCTGTTAGCTTTGAGACAGACCAAAGTTGAAGCTGTTTTCCATGTGGCAGGACTCATTTCCAAAGTTGGTACCAAAGACTCAGACCTGTACCATGTTAACCAGACTGGTACCGAAATCATAGTTAATGTCTGTAAAGAAGTGGGTGTGGCTAGGTTAATTTATACTAGTACTTGTGATGTGCTAATGAGTGGTGACAGAAACGAGATACTCGATAATATAGATGAAATGTACCCACTTCCTAAAGAATCACTCAATGCCTATTGTGGTTCAAAGAAAGGAGGTGAGAAAATAGTTTTAAAAGCTAACAGCGATGGGTTCAACACATGTTCATTGAGATGTTCTATAATAGGGTCACCATCTTCGGTTATGTTTGAAGCATTGTTGCACAATCGTGGAGCTTATGTTGGTGATGGTACAAACAAGCTTTCCTTTGTCGACGTTGATATGTGTGCACAAGCACACATACAAGCAGAGAAGAAACTACGAGACGGTATGACCTCCATTGCTGCTGGTCAGGTATATCATATTGCTGGTGATTCATGTACGATTAAAGATATAATGAGCTATACTCTTAATGGTTCCATTGATACAATTTGGGGTTTTCCGCCTCCATTTTCTATTTCAAGATGGATAGCTACATTCATTGCTGTACTCAATGTTATGTGCTACCAAGTAGCAGGCTACGCTCCATTTCATTCTGGTCTGGATTTATCTGCCGTAGATTTTGCTACACGCAGTTACTCATTTAATGCTGATAAGGCTCATCGTGAATTAGATTGGCCAACACAACCAACATGGCAGGATATTGTACAGAAAATCGTTCGAGAATATCATGAGCAAGTGGAAGCTAAGAAAACAAAATGAGCATTAATTAGAATCATTATAAAGTACAGGAACTAGTTTCTATTTCATATACATGTACATAATGTAAGGGTCTTTTTTTTATAATGAAAATATTACATTCATTATAAAGTAAATAACAGTTGATATTTTATTAATGAGAGGTATAATATTATATAATTAAAATGAAGGGATAATCTTAAATGCAGTATGGATAAGTGTGTAAGTTATGAGTTCTAGCTACTTTCTTAAAAAGTGTCCAGTTCTGTCTAGACCAAGCAGTTTACCTAATCTTTGTTTTGCCGTTTTTGGTTTAGGCTTGTTTCTTGATATACCATATGTATCTAGTGAAGAAATATGTAACGAACATATATATGCAGATGTATGTATAGTTGTAAATATATGTGTATATGCATACATACATATATATATACATACATAAATAAATACATACATACATACATACATACATACATACGTACATACATGTACATACATACGTACATACATATATACACTACCTGTATCACTATTTTTCTTTTTCTTTTTTGTTGGAGTCATCCATTCTTTATATTCATCATTCTTCTCTATTTTTCTTCGTCCATTTCCTCCACCAGCTAGTCCACTATATTCAACTCTTGGACTCCAAAGAGCATCTTCTTTGTCATTTACTTTAGCTCCGTCATCATCTTGAGTCAATGATTTACAATAAACTATAATATTATATATATATATATATATATGATATATGTATTTGTGTGTGTATATGTGTGCATTCTATGTATGTATTTATGTATGTAACTATGTATGTATGTAATGTATGTATGGTACCAAATTCATCATCTCCACTCCTATCATTTTCACTAAAATCCTCCTCCTCCTCCTCCTCCTCATCTTCATCACCTAAGGGATCACTCAGTTCCTGTAAACTATAAATTATATACTAATTACGAATTGATCATCAACTCTTCACACACTTTCTCCTTTCTTCCTTTTCATTTTTAACATCTGTAGCATGTGAAACAGATAACTTCATAGTAATATGTTCCTTATCACCATCTCTTTCAGATCTAAAATGATGTCATAATGATGTCATAATGATGTCATAATCATCATTATAATTACCTGGTTACTTGTCCATGACTGAATCTAAGCTTTATTGATCTTTGTCCTTCAACGGCACAGTCCAACTTCTCTGTAGTCATTACTGGCATATTAGCTACAGGTCTATCTTCCTGAGATACACCAGATAGATAGATGAATGGTTCATAAATAGATACATAAATAAGATAGATTACCTCTTCTGTTAAGATGTCCATAAGTTTGTTTATTTCATTAATCACTCTCAATGGTTTAATACATGTGGGTATCTCCCATTTATGAGATTTAAGAGTCTATTGTATATACATATATAAATACATGTATATAGTTATAGTTATAGTACATACATACATACATACATACATACATACATACATACATACATATATACATACATACATACATACATACATACATATATACATACATACATACATGCATACATATATACATACATACATACATACATACATACATACATGCATACATACATACATACATACATACATACATACATATATACATACATACATACATACATACATACATACATACATACATACATGCATACATATATACATACATACATACATACATACATACATACATGCATACATACATACATATATACATACATACATACATACATACATACATACATATATACATACATACATACATACATACATACATACATTTATACATATATACATACATACATACATATATACATACATACATACACACATTCATACATACATGTACATGTACCTCTCTAGTGGATGTCCATTCTTGTAGTGAAGTAGTCAATGATTTTAAACCAGTAATTAAATATTCAGGTGGGCGTGTCCCTTGTTCATCATGTGCTATAACGATACAGAATGGATGAGAGATGAAGGTAAGTAATGACATGATTCCTCCATTACCTCTGAGCTCTTTGAGAAAGTCTCTAGCAGCGTACCAACTCAATGTCTCATAATTAGGATGACGAAACTTCAGAGGGGTCTGGAGTCTAATCTCCATATCATATATTCTAAATAGATAGATAGATAAGGATATATTTAGGTATGTAAAAGAAATAAAGTTACCTCAATTGTAATCCAATATTGAATCTGTGAATAAAATTCCCTCCAAAAACAAGAGAATCCTTTGGAGTTAATACAGCATGTATCCAACCTATGCAATATAATACATACATACATATATACATACATGTACGTACAAGTGCATGTATGTATGTATGTATGTATGTATATATGTATGTATGTATGTATGCATGTATGTATGTATGTATGTATGTATGTATGTATGTATGTACATGTATGTATGTATGTATATATATATACCTGTCGGTATGAATAAGGTATTACCAGGTAGTAATGTAAACTGATGACAATTCTTCACTTGATTGCCAAAAAATAGTTCACTTTGATTACATGAAGATACCCATTCTTCATATAATAATAGATTCTCTTCAGTAGGAGGAATTAAATAGAAGATTTTTTCACCCTATAAATAGATAGGTAGACATAAATATATAAATACAAACATTTATGACATAATAAGGTCCTTATTAAGTGTATAAAATATTATTGATCAGAAATGTCGTTTGTAGGAACTGTGAGCATTTTAATATTCTCTCGAAACTAAAAAAACCATGAACTATAGTTCATGGTTCGTTTTTAGACCAAAATATTGAACGTTTCGGATTGGTCCGAAATTTGTTCCAGACTTAGATAATGATGTCCTTATTAGGTGTACAAAATATTTTTGTTCAGAAATGGCGTTTGTAGGAACTGCGAGCATTTTAATATTCTCTCGAAACTCTAAAAAAACCATGAACTATAGTTCATGGTTCGTTTTTAGACCAAAATATTGAACGTTTTGGATTGGTTCGAAATTTGTTCCAGACTTAGATTATGATGTCCTTATTAAGTGTACAAAATATTTTTGATCAGAAATGTTGTTTGTAGGAACTGTGAGCATTTCAATATTCTTTTAAAACTCTAAACAAACCATGAAGTTGATAAATATAGTTAGCTTATAATACCTAACCTTTATGAGATGATACCAAACTGATGTTCCTCCAAAATCAACATGAAAGTCTGTATAGCTATCTTTAACACTCATCAAACAATATTTTTGTACATGAGGTCTCTGATATTCGCTGATAGAAGGTGAGATAGGGACAGAGTGAAGAAGTCACATTGGATTATAATTTACCAATCTTCTGTTAGTGATTTAGGCCAATGTCTGTTAATCCAATCCATTTCTCTTACTACTGATGGTGGATGTACCAAATTACTGAGCCTATTAATGAATTAATTAATTAATAAATCAATGATGTCATGTGACTCACTTGGTATCGGAAAACTCTAAACTAATGACATTATAAACTGTTTGACGTGGAAATGTTTCATAATACTCCACCCATTCTCTCATCTTCATTTTCAAATCATCTTGGCGAGATACATCAATAACATCTAACTCTCTAAGTGACCCTATGGGTGTAGCATTTTACTTAATAACTATGAATATCGTTAAGTGCACACATAATAGTGTGGAGCTATGAATATGTCATGACAATAAAGCCACACCCATTCCACTAATTACCTTACCAACATATCGTTCTACATCAGCAACAGTGAAGTCATATGAAGGTATAGTCAAGTCTAGACCATTGGGATCTTTTACGATTATGGGAGTCTTAAAGCCATTTGTGTGAAACCATTCCATGTCAAGATCTTTACCATTGAGATAAAGAAATTCAACACCAGAGCTAAAAGATATAAACTCATGAATATCATTAATGATCACAATTATAGTACCTGGAAAACTTTCGTTCTTTCAACATGTTAACAAAAACAACAGTACCGGATTGTATGGCCTATTATGTTCAGTTATATATATATATATATAATATATGATATACATATGTTTTTACGTACCTTACTGCCATCATTCAGTTCTGAGTAATCATGTCTGTGCCAATTTCTACGTCTCTTCACTGAAACAGTTAAGATATTATTTTTAACATCACATGCATATCATGTGACTTACACACGAGAGGTCCGTGTTCAAGTTGACAGTTTGGACAATGATATGTCTCAATATCATTACCTTGAAACTCTTCAATACCTATACAACTGAACATGTAATTAATTAATTAATTATTCATTAGCTAGCCACACCCTTGATTTACCTTCCATGAAACCATTCTTTACAAACATCACATTCTATCATGAACTGATCATGATAATAAGGCTTTCTACACACACAATATACCTCTTCTTCCTCCTCCTTTAGTGCAGCCATCTTGGCAAAAGCTTTGTTACATTACTTTAATTGATCACACCCACCAACAAACACACCCACCATATCATTAATTAATGAGCCCCTCCCTTTCTTTTTCTGCAGACTATGCAACCCCCAAGAGCGAATTAAGATGTGTGCAAGTAAATATATATATATATATATATATATATATAGTATCCTATATACAAAATATAGGACCTGAGTTTGTGTCCGAGGATGTGATATAGCCTGCGAGGGCTATATCACACCCGATGACACAAAACAAGGGTCCTATAATCAGTATATAGGACCTATTAGCATACTATATACAATATATTGTATGGTGGTGACATCTCCTGCATAGTGTGCACATGGAAGGTCTATATACAATATATATAGAACTCACCACATCAAAGGGATGAGGTCACCATCATACTGTATATATATATATATATATATATGTGACTTACTTGCAAGATCAGTTCATGATAGTGATATAGTGACTAAAATTAGATTGGATTATGAGTACCAGTCAAGTCATAATTTGATTAAAAGAAATTCTATTATTAACATCAAGAGACCGACCGATAATACAAATCACCCACTAGTTGCTGAGGGTTGTGAACAATGGACATAATAATTATGAAATGATATTAAAATAATTATCAAAGGAGAGAATATTTTTATCACTCTAATTATAATGAAATCTAAAACTGTGAAAAATAAAAATCACCTGATTACATTAATACACATGTATATTTATATGCACACAATCAATCGAGTTTGTAGTAAAAGTTGTATGAATTTGGTTCGGGTGGAATAGGAGGTTGTTGAGTGGGGATGGTTATATTCTCCAAATCCAGTAGACGGAGTTTTAAATCCATATTCAGTAACGTTTCTAAGTCTTCTTCAGCAGCTTTGGAAGTCATACGTCTCCCCAGTAAAGCATTGAGACCATCCACCCAGATATTATAAACAGTTTCGGTTGGAGCACAGAAATCGAGATGTTCATCTCCGTTATATATCAGAGAGAATATTAAATTGATATTCTTGCGAGCTCTCTCAGCATGAGGACATTCCGTGCCTGTTACTAATTTCGTGTCCGATATTTGGACTTTGTTTTCTAAAGTTTCTAAAGGTGGAGCAGTTTGTCCAGCTGTGTCTCCAAAATGAATGATTTTATGATTTGGTGCCAAGCGACAGTAAAAAAACTGGTCTCGTCTCCTGCCACCAATTTTCGGGAATGCAGCACCTTGTATTAAATGATGCAATCGCTCCTGTTTCACTAACTCGTAAATTTCAGGAGTTATCCTGATACGCAAATCCTGCACAGGTCGGCTCTTCAGTACTGCTTCATCTAATAGCTGACTCTGTTCTTCGGCTGCAATAATCTTTTTATAGTTCAACTCAAACAATCGACTCTTGAGAACTTCTGAAGATGTTAGAGTACTAGTATCCTGAGATTGGAGTACCATTGTTATCTGTTTCGTAACAACAGCAGTGACTTTCTCTAGATCCATTATCCCAGCTCTCATCTCACGCCATGTTTTGAATAGAAGTTGTATTGTAATACAAAAGATTTCCTTAAAAGGCTCTTCATTGAGAATTAAAAACGGGATGAACTCTTGAAAGTAGCCAATATCTCCTGTTTGCTCTCCGATACGAAACAATTGACACAGAATTTTAGTGAGAGCGATACTAGTTTGAGCGAAAGGACATGGATTGTCCATCTGGGCAAACAGTAGACGAGTGTATATTTCATGTTTCGTACGAGCTAAATACACCATACAATCAAGAGCGAGCACTCCAGGTGGAGTTTCTTGAAAATCCAATCGAGGATTTGTCTGTGAAAAACCCAGCTGTTTCCAATGATGTTCGTGAATAGGTGCATTCGCACCTTTGTTCCGATATTCTTCAGAAAATGCCTGTACTGGGAGGAGTCGAAGAGATTCTTCCATACGAGGCTGTCCATCAGCAAAAGACGTTCTCATGCGATTTTCCACTTGATTCAAAATGAAAGACTGGTATATAGACAGCTGATGTGCTATATCATGATCTACCTCACCACGTGCTTGTTGCAGAATATTATCATTAATCGTTGTACTGAAATTATTAATAGACAGCTCATGTAATATTGATGGCTGGTCTTGTGCTTTTAAAATCAAAGCATTGATAAGAGCTAAAGCATAATGCGTAACAAATTGAGAACCCTTGCTAATAAAACCGATTACACTAGATGGAGGTACTTCGTGAGCTACAATACAATAATACTGTGTACTATTCATTACGATTGACTCCAGTATATCCAGACATCGATGAACAATAGGAGGATGGAAGTAATCTTTAGAGCGACTTCTATCCAAGATATTAATTATTTTCTTCACAAAGTTTTCTCCGATTGTGTCCCAGGAAACTATACTGTGTTCCATAAGCTCTTGAAAACCTCCTAAAATATTAGCCAAATCACCTTTATCTGTAGGAGTATTACTAGGTACAGACTTTTCAATCATGGACATTAACGATTGGACACCTTTACCTTCATTGAGAGATATGAACTGTATTGCAAATGTAGGATCTCTCGACAGATCAGCCAACTCCGATATACCAGTAGATTTCTGATCATTGGTGCGTATTTTTTCGAAAATCTCCCTTGCTCGAAGGGAAGGCGATAGAGCAATGGAGAGGATATCGCCATTTTTCAATTCATGACGGTTTTCCTCTGTTATGTAGCAGAACTTACTCAAGCCTTTTGAATCTTTATTGGATGCAGCGTACTTGAAACAATATTGTTCCGGATTCTTGATCTCCCATTTTGTGGCTACGTCTCTAACTATTGTAGTCAATTGAAGAGAATGCTCAAAATCCATTAATAGTGGCTGAACATTGGATACATTAGGCTCTATGGCAACCTTTACTCGATCTTGCTTTCCTGACGTGCTAGCAGTCATGCTACCAGAATTCACTAGAGATATGCTACTAGTTATACTCATCTTTGAAGGCTAGGCTTGAACACAATGGAGTGTGGTATAACTTTATTATTCACCTACACATATGAAAAAATATATCGTAAAATATCAAAAATAAGTTGTTTTAAGCATGTATGATATGTGCCTAACCTTCTATAGAATATTTTTTACAAAGATCACTCTCTTTGAGAACAATCACCTCTTGATGAGATACGGATAATTAGAAAAGAAATTTTAAATTATAATTATAATGAATGGAATGTGTACATATCTTTATGTTATGTGATTGTACCTGTTTATGAAAACACATCTGTATGAATGTGTATCTAGATAAATGTAGAGGCTATATAGATAGATCTACTCTAACATTGTATGAATGATGTAGATATGATGTAGGCACATGATGCTGCTGATCATAGTGGAAAATGTATAGCATATATATATTGGTACTAGATTTACATACATACTGTAGATGATGTATCTACATATTCTATACTTTCACAATCAAAAAATGAAATTCAGCACTAAAAATCTATCTAACTAGCAGGTGTGGTCAAAAATCATGAAATGCATGAAGTGGCTCAGTAGTAGTGATGTATGTATCAGTATATGGTCAGCTATACCTTTTGTTGGACTAGTGAGTCTAAAACAATACTTATTATGTATGTATAATACTGACTGAGATGTTTACTGATCATAGTGTTGCATGTGGAATGTGATCCCGGCTTACCTTAATTCCATTGTTTTACAGGGATTGTCTGTTGTGATACTGGGTCCAACTCTTTTAGATCTATCCAATCGTGTTGGGGTTGGAATATCGGAACTGGCAGCCATTTTGTTGGTTCGATCTGTTGGGAGTGTGTTTGGATCAGTTGGGTCTGGCTTTGTGTGTGATCATTATCAAAAGGCATCTCTGTGGATGTTGAATGCGAACATCTTTGCTTTAGCTCTATGTACGTATATATATATATATATATATTATATACGTTCATATGTTTAAACTCTTTAGTGACATGTGTACTACCATTACCAACTCATGTTGCTGTATTAGCAGTGATAATGTTTGGACAAGGAGTAGCAATTGCATCATTGGACAATGGTAAACATGTGCAGTTTTATGTTTAAAATTAATAATAATTATATTATTATCATAATTATAGGAGTTCATGCTATCGTCATGAATATATGGAAGAATAAAGATACCGGTCCGATTATGCAAATAGTACACTTTTTATTCGCATTTGGTGCATTTCTGTCACCACTTATCGCAAAACCATTCATATCTGAAGAACCTTCCGAAAGTATTAATAATACTCAATTATATAATCTCTCCTGTTTTGAAGTATTGGAGATGGCAACTCCAAATGTCACAAATGATGTCTGTTTGAGTGAAGTAATTGATAATTGTTTTAACCAGTCAGGTGATCTGTCAGGTGATGGATTCACTAATGTAACGGACTGTTCTAACACTTCTGGAGGAAATTTGTTTTTTGGTTATGCCTACTGGATAGCTGTAATCCCTCTGCTTATTTCAATTCCTGGATTGTTATTTTATTCAGTCAAAGAACAGTGTTTCTGTCTGCAATGGAAGAAGAAAGTCCCGATTGAAGTAACAGAAGATGAAGAGAGATTACAGATTGACTCTGATGAAGAAATAGAGGTTCATGTTGATAGTGAGAAGGAAAAGGAGAAAGAGTTGAGATATCCAAATACTATCTTATATAAGGTGTTTCTGTTTACCTCGCTATTCATGTTCATGTATTGTTATGTAGGATTAGAGGTATCTTATGGGACTTACGTATTTGCATTTGCTGTGAAAGGTGACCTTGGTTTCAGTAAACAGAGAGCAGCTTTACTCTCATCTGTATTTTGGGGCTCGTTTGCTTTTGCGAGATGTTTTTCAATTGCAATCTCACTATGCAAAACACCTCCCTCATTTATGATGGCTGGCAACCTAACAGGAAGTTTAGTAGCATCTCTGTTGATGGTGATATGGAATAACACAGAAACAGTCATATGGATAGGTAGTGCTTTGCTAGGAGCTAGCTTTGCATCCATTTTTCCTACAGTCATGACATGGTTAAGTCGACATACAATACCGACTGCAAAAGCTACAGCTGTACTCAATACTGGAGCTCTACTGGGTGATATGACACTTCCGCTATTGGTTGGGCTTTTACTGGACAATCTTGCTCCCGTGTCTCTGTTATATATTAATATAATATTTGTAGGTATTGCAGTATTAATTTGTGTATGTATGGTCACTGTTGTTGAGTTGTGGGGGAGAAAGTGGAGAAAGCATAGACAACAACACTTTCGATATCAGAGACTGCAGTTCAACAATGTGGAGTTGACTTTAGTTCGTGATGTGACTAGTGAGGGTGATGGATGTGATGATGTGACTAGTGACAATAGAGAAGAAGAGAATAGTTTTGATAATGAGGAGGAAATAGATACATAAAAATTTGTTTTTAAAAAAAATGTTTTTGCATAATTATTGATGTAGCTGTATGGTTGCATAAGGAATAAGATGGCTGATCAGACTGGAGATGACAGTTCTCCTGGTTTTATTAGAGAGATACAGTGTGGTGATAAAATACTACGAATTAATCAGTTATATATCGGTGATGTTGGGTGTGTAGTGTGGGATGCAGCTCTTGTGTTAGCTAAATTCCTGGAGCATCCCAAGTATTTCCCACCTGAACACTTATGTGGAAAAATGGTTTTGGAACTCGGTGCAGGAACCGGGGCTGTAGGACTTGCAGCATGTGTTTTGGGGTAAGTTGAGGACTCATTCCCATGCTACATATTATAACTCAAATTATAGGGGTGATGTTGTTCTGACAGATCTAAAGTCTTGTTTAGAATTAATGAGACAAAATATTAAATACAATATTACTGTGTTGAAAGGAAAAGCTGATGCTCAAGTCCTTGAGTGGTATATATATATACTAAATATAAATGTAACATGTACATACACATGAAACTGACTGTAATAAACAGTAAATATTATGTATGTTATCTTAAATACAGGGGTGAGAACACTTCTGAATTTCAGCCCTTGCCTAATATTATTCTTATGGCCGATCTAGTATACTACGAAGAGGTATCAATATCGTGTAATAATTATATCTCCAGACTCCATCTTGTTTATTTACAGGTGTTACAGAAATTAGTTGATACAGTATTTAGTTTGTCGACACCAGAAACTCTTGTATACATGTCATATGAAATAAGAGTTACTGGCAACAAACCAAAACTAGAAGCAACATTCTTTAAAGTATGTCGATATTTATTTAAATTAATTTATACACTATCTCTCTTCTAGTTGATGTCTCAACATTTCATAACAAATGAAATATCGTATTCCGAACTTAACAGCAAATACAGAAGTAAAGATATTAAGATATATGTCTTCAAAATGAAATAATTGTCACTTAATACAATGTCTAACAAATGTACTAATAATTCATTTATTTTGTGTCTGATCAAGTGAGACGATTCAGATGAAGCAACATTTATAATCTGGAAAGTGAATTCTGTCAAATGATTATACATATAACACAATAAGGACTCACCATATGATACCAAATATATATATATATATATATATATATGTAGTGGGATCTTCACTGACTCAATACTTCATTCTTGATAGATTTGGTAGGTCATTCATAGACTCTGAAACAGCCACTTATTACAATTACAAGTCGTGGTTTTGTTGTTGTAAACACTCACACTTGTTACAATTACAAGTTGTTGGCTTCCTTGTGTGCTTACCAGTTGGTTTTGTTGTAAACACTGTTGTCACTGGTGGAGGTAGTGCTATTGTATAGAGGTTTTGGTTCAGACTAAATTGTTGTTCATATAGTCTGTCAGAGTATGTTGGGAGTTGTGTTGGGCAAGTTCTGTTTACAGTTGTGTGTAAGTATTTTCTTCCCTTCAGAGATGTTGGGTGCACAGGTACTTGTGTGCCTATCGGTTGGGTTGAAGTGTTGGAAGTTCTCCAGATGTTGGATGCACAGGTACTTGTGTGCCTGTAAGTTGGGTTGAAGTGTTGGAAGTTCTGCTGGGGGAGTTGCGTTAACACACTGTATGGAGTACCATCTTCCCTACAGAGAAGTTGGCTGCCCAGGTACTTGTGTGCCTGCTGTTGAAGTGTTGGAAGTTCTGCTGGGAGAGCTGTGCTAACACACTGTATGTTAGTTCAGACCAGTTGGCTGCACAGCCACTTGCCTGCCCAGGCTGTGCCTACCTATCGGTTGGGTTGAAGTGTTGGAAGTTCTGCTGGTTGAGTGGTGCGAACACACTGTATGTTAGTACCATCTTCCCTTCAGAGATGTTGGTTTCACAGGTACTTGTGTGCCTGCCTATCGGTTGGTTTGAGTGTTGGAAGTTCTGCTGGGAGAGTTGTGCTAACACACTGTATGCTAGTACCATCTTCCATTCAGAAAGATTGGCTGCACAGGTACTTCTTGTGTGCCTGCCTATCGGTAGGGTTGAAGTGTTGGATGCACAGGTACTTGTGTGCCTATTGGTTGGGTTGAAGTGTTGGAAGTTCTGTGGATGTTGGATGCACAGGTACTTGTGTGCCTATCGGTTGGGTTGAAGTGTTGGAAGTTCTGCGAATGTTGGATGCACAGGTACTTGTGTACCTATCGGTTGGGTTGAAGTGTTGGAAGTTCTGCTGGGAGAGCTGTGCTAACACACTGTATGTTAGTTCAGACCAGTTGGCTGCACAGCCACTTGCCTGCCCAGGCTGTGCCTACCTATCGGTTGGGTTGAAGTGTTGCAAGTTCTGCTGGTTGAGTGGTGCGAACACAGTGTATGTTAGTACCATCTTCCCTTCAGAGATGTTGGTTTCACAGGTACTTGTGTGCCTGCCTATCGGTTGGTTTGAGTGTTGGAAGTTCTGCTGGGAGAGTTGTGCTAACACACTGTATGCTAGTACCATCTTCCATTCAGAAAGATTGGCTGCACAGGTACTTGTGTGCCTGCCTATCGGTAGGGTTGAAGTGTTGGATGCACAGGTACTTGTGTGCCTGTAGGTTGGGTTGAAGTGTTGGAAGTTCTGCGGATGTTGAATGCACAGGTACTTGTGTGCCTATCGGTTGGGTTGAAGTGTTGGAAGTTCTGCGGATGTTGGATGCACAGGTACATGTGTACCTATCGGTTGGGTTGAAGTGTTGGAAGTTCTGTGGATGTTGGATGCACAGGTACTTGTGTGCCTATCGGTTGGGTTGAAGTGTTGGAAGTTCTGCAGATGTTGGATGCACAGGTACTTGTGTGCCTGTAGGTTGGGTTGAATTGTTGGAAATTCTGCGGATGCCTATAGGTTGGGTTGAAGTGTTGGAAGTTCTGTGAATGTTGGATGCACAGGTACTTGTGTACCTATCGGTTGGGTTAAAGTGTTGGAAGTTCTGTGGATGTTTGATGCACAGGTACTACTTGTGTGCCTATCTGTTGGGTTGAAGTGTTGGAAGTTCTGCTGGGGGAGTTGCGTTAACACACTGTATGGAGTACCATCTTCCCTACAGAGAAGTTGGCTGCCCAGGTACTTGTGTGCCTGCTGTTGAAGTGTTGGAAGTTCTGTTGGAAGTTCTGCGGATATTGGATGCAGAGGTACTTGTGTGCCTATCGGTTGGGTTGAAGTGTTGGAAGTTCTGTGGATGTTGGATGCACAGGTACTTGTGTGCCTGCTGTTGAAGTGTTGGAAGTTCTGCTGGGAGAGCTGTGCTAACACACTGTATGTTAGTTCAGACCAGTTGGCTGCACAGCCACTTGCCTGCCCAGGCTGTGCCTACCTATCGGTTGGGTTGAAGTGTTGGAAGTTCTGCTGGTTTGAGTGGTGTGAACACACTGTATGTTAGTACCATCTTTCCTTCAGAGATGTTGGTTTCACAGGTACTTGTGTGCCTGCCTATCTGTTGGGTTGAAGTGTTGGAAGTTCTGCTGGGGGAGTTGCGTTAACACACTGTATGGAGTACCATCTTCCCTACAGAGAAGTTGGCTGCCCAGGTACTTGTGTGCCTGCTGTTGAAGTGTTGGAAGTTCTGCTGGGAGAGCTGTGCTAACACACTGTATGTTAGTTCAGACCAGTTGGCTGCACAGCCACTTGCTTGCCCAGGCTGTGCCTACCTATCGGTTGGGTTGAAGTGTTGGAAGTTCTGCGGATATTGGATGCAGAGGTACTTGTGTGCCTATCGGTTGGGTTGAAGTGTTGGAAGTTCTGTGGATGTTGGATGCACAGGTACTTGTGTGCCTGCTGTTGAAGTGTTGGAAGTTCTGCTGGGAGAGCTGTGCTAACACACTGTATGTTAGTTCAGACCAGTTGGCTGCACAGCCACTTGCCTGCCCAGGCTGTGCCTACCTATCGGTTGGGTTGAAGTGTTGGAAGTTCTGTGGATGTTGGATGCACAGGTACTTGTGTGCCTATCGGTTGGGTTGAAGTGTTGGAAGTTCTGTGGATGTTTGATGCACAGGTACTTGTGTGCCTGCCTATCAGTTGGGTGGAAGTGTTGGAAGTTCTGCCTGGAGAGATTTGTTTACACACTATGTTAGTACCATCTTCCCTTCAGACAGGTTGGCTGCACAGGTACTACTTGTGTGCCTGCCTATCGGTTGGTTTGAAGTGTTGGAAGTTCTGGAGGGAGAGCGTTGTTTAGATCGTTGTGTGCGAGTACTATCTTCCATCCAGAGATGTTGGCTTCCTTGTGCCTACCGGTTGGTTTTGTTGTAAACACTGTTGTCACTGGTGGAGGTAGTGCTATATTATAGTGGTTTCGGTTCAGACTAAATTGTTGTTCATATAGTCCGTTAGAGTATGTTGGGAGTTGTGTTGGGCAAGTTGTGTTTACACTTGTGTGTAAGTACTTTCTTCCTTTCAGAGATGTTAGCTGCACAGGTACTTGTGTGCCTATCGGTTGGGTTGAAGTGTTGGAAGTTCTGCGGATGTTGGACGCACAGGTACTTGTGTACCTATCGCAGGTACTTGTGTACCTATCGGTTGGGTTGAAGCGTTAGAAGTTCTGTGGATGTTGGATGCACTGGTACTTGTGTACCTATCGGTTGGGTTGAAGTGTTGGAAGTTCTGTGGATGTTGGATGCACAGGTACTTGTGTACTTATCGGTTGGGTTGAAGTGTTGGAAGTTCTGCGGATGTTGGACGCACAGGTACTTGTGTACTTATCGGTTGGGTTGAAGTGTTGGAAGTTATGCAGATGTTGGATGCACAGGTACTTGTGTGCCTGCCTATCGGTTGTGTTGGCTTCTCAGGTACTTGGGTTGAAGGGTTGGAATTTCTGCTGTGAGTGGTGCGCACACTGTATGTTAGTAACATCTTCCCTTCAGAGAAGTTGCCTGCCTAGGTACTTGTGTGCCTCCCTATCGGTTGGTTTCAAGTGTTGGAAGTTGTGCTAACACACACTGTATTGTACCATCTTGGCTTCACAGGTACTGTCGGTTGGTTTGAAGTGTTGGAAGTTCTGGAGGGAGACTGTTGTGTGTGCGAGTACTATCTTCCATCCAGAGAAGTTAGCTTCTTTACCGGTTGGTTTTGTTGTACTGTTGTCACATATGGTGGCTTCGGTTCAGACTAAATCATTGTTGATATGACTAGTCCGTCAGAGTATGTTGGGAGTTGTAATGGGCGAGTTGTATTTACACTTGTGTGTAAGTACTTTCTTCCCTACAGAGATGTTGCGCGCATAGGTATTTGTGTGCCTCTCGGTTGGTTTAAGTGTAGGAAGTTCTCTTGGGTGAGTTGTGTGCTTACACTGTGTGTGCGAGTACTATTTCCCCTTCAGAGATGTTGTTGGCCTACCTGTGTGCCAGTTGGTGTGCCTATCGTTTGAAGTGTCGAAAGTTTGGAGAGTGACAGCTGTCACAATTATGTACATCCGGGTCATTAGATTGTTAGGTGTTGTTACCAGCAGTGGTACTGGTTATTAGCATTATACACTGGGGCTTGAAGACCTTGCAGAAGTAGCCTCAATTCTGTAAGTTAAATGTTTTGAGGGTTTGGCTAAGTTGTGTTAGTTAACCTTTGAATGCTATGCCTTGAGCAAGTAGCTTCGATTCTGCAAACGTTTACTGTGAATGCTAAAACTTTAGTTGGTCATGCTATACTGATGGGTTTGGGTGGGTCACGCCTACTTACTTAAATAGATTCATATTTATCTAGCATCTACCTTAGTTTGTATATAAATTATATGTAAAGGTCAAACTAGTGAAATAAAGAAATGTTCAAGATTAAAAGAAAGAAGAAGGAAGATGAAGATAAAGTAAGAGTTAGGTATTTTGTGAAGTGGGCGTGGCCCTTATGATACCACTTTTAGGGCAGTCACAAGTCTATACCAGATTCAGAAGGATTTATATGTCCAATATGTATGGAGGCTCTCCGATCAGCAGATGCTCTTCAGGTTCACTGGGATGCTGCACATTCAGGTGGGGGTGGGGCTAGTGCTACCGACAGTAAGTCTATAGTATCAAGTGCCACACCCCCAAAACTAAGGTATGGTGGATGAATGTACATGTGTTATACATACAATATATATAATAATTCTATATACTCTGTCACTAGGAGCGATAAAATTGTCTTAGGTGATAAAAGAGGTGTGTCTTCTTTGACTAATTATATTCCTCAACTACCAGAGGAAGGAATAGAGGATGAACTGGACACATATCGTACATTAGCTCAAGAAATGATTATGCTTATTAATGTGAGACCGTATATATAATTATAATGTATGTACATACATATATACATACAGGAAAGTAGATCAACTTGTAATAATCTTCGTTCCACGGTGGCCAATCTTGAAGAGACTTTACATAAAAGTGATGATCAGATTCGTGAGGTAAATACACATAGGTACATCTCTTTTACTTCGTTGTTGTAACTACATGTTTACCTATAGGAATTGATTGTTATGAAACAGATGTTTGAACAGTCTGAAGAAAGTCGAGCCACAAGTGAGAGAGGAGTAGAATGGGAATGAGGATTGAAGACAGTGGAATGGAATTGAGGATGGTTGAATGGAAAGAATAGGGATTGAGGAGTGGTATGGAAATGGAAATGGGGACAAAGGAATGGGAAAAGTTAAATGTTAATACGAGGGTAGTGGAACGAGAATGTGGATAGAGAATGAAATATAATTTTGTATTGAATTAGTGTCAATTGAGATCATGAGACTGATGACTGATAATGAGTTAATAAAAAAAGAGAAGGACAGCATGACATCAAATATGGATAGCTTGACACAAAAGGCAGGAACTCTTGTAAGTAATTGATCTTCTATCTAATCTTCACTCCATCCATCCATCCATCCATCTATTTATCCTCAAACATACATTCATATTTTCAGGCAGTTACTAATACTAGTTTACAGAGCAAATTAGATGAATCACAATCCAAAATACTAACACTTCAGGATGACATTATTAATATACAAGTTAGTTCTATATATAGTAACTTAATGTAGTCTATCTTTGTATTATTATAATGGCAACTCAATCATGTTACTATTAATAGTATCACTGTTACTATTAATAGTGATACTACTAATAGTATAACAGTGATACTGTTAATAGTAACAGTGATACTATTAATAGTAACACAGTGATGCTATTAATAGTAACAGTGATACTATTAATAGTAACAGTGATACTATTAATAGTATTATTGATAGTAACAGTGAGTAACACAGTGATGCTATTAATAGTAACAGTGATATTATTAATAGTATTATTGATAGTAACAGTGATATTAATAGTAACACAGTGATGCTATTAATAGTAACAGTGATACTATTAATAGTAACAGTGATACTATTAATAGTATTATTGATAGTAACAGTGATATTAATAGTAACACAGTGATGCTATTAATAGTAACAGTGATACTATTAATAGTAACAGTGATACTATTATTAGTAACACGGTGATGCTATTAATAGTAACAGTGATACTATTAATAGTAACACAGTGATGCTATTAATAGTAACAGTGATACTATTAATAGTAACACAGTGATCCTATTAATAGCAACAGTGATACTATTAATAGTAACACAGTGATGCTATTAATAGTAACAGTGATACTATTAATATTAATAGTAACAGTGATACTATTAATAGTAACAGTGATACTATTAATAGTATCAAATGATACTATTAATAGTAACGTTATATTAGTAATAGTAACACTTCATTTACTAATTCACAATATTAACTATTGTGATACTATTAATAGAATAAACTTTCTGATCAAGAAGTTCGTAACGAAAGATTAGCAGTTCAACTACAACAAAGGTATGAATGATACTTCAGCTCTTATATATTCATCTCCTCCTCCTCCTACTCCTCTTCCTCCTCCTCCTCCTCCACAGACCAGAAGCAGATGATGTTAAAGCTATGCAACAACAGCTATCATCACTTCATCTTGTAATGGAACAGAGCAACAGTGAGAGTGATAAACAATTTGAATTATTACTTCAACAAAAACAGTCATTAGAACAAGAGAAAATCAGGTTTGTGGAAGCAAAGAGTTGTTTAGTTGTAGCATGTGGTAAGAAATAGTTCGATTGTATTTCAGACTCGAGGAAGAGTTAAAGGAAATGAAGTCAGAGCTTCAAACGTTACCTCAGAAAGATGAGCTAGTGAGGTATGTGAGTCTGATGTGTGTGAAATGTGATGTACTTTTAAGGTCTGTTGTAGGCTTCAGACTCAGAATGAGTCTCAGACTGCTGAGATTATGAAGATAGAAAATGAGAAAAATCAAGTGATAATGAAATTGAATGAATTACAAGAGAAACATGAGGAATGTGTGAAAAGTGAAACTGTAGATAGGTATTGAATCATCATAAATATTAATGATTTACATATACACATCCAAACAATGACAATATAATATATATATGTTTATATCTACAGATTCAAAGACGATATATCTCGTCTTGAAAGAGAATTGGATGAAAAGAAAATTATTCTTAACAAGTATGTATATTAGTATGTACAAACACGTATTGTATATCTTGTTATGTTATAGTCGAGATGAACAGATTAGACAAGTACAAGCAGACTTACAAGCTGCCCCAAGACAAGAGAGAATAGCAGAACTTGAAGAAGAAATAAAAGATTTGAAGATGGAGGGAAAAAAACAAAACCAAGAATTGAGAAAGTAATAGAACTCCTTCAACCCCTCCAACGTTTTCTCTCTCTCTCTATCTATCTCTCTGTCTTTTCTCTTTCTTGTTCTATCTATGTATCTCTTTTTTTTAAAGTATTGAACTCAAGTATCAAGATTTACAATCTCAAGTATTGCAATCTCCCACTACACAAGATATTGAAAGGTAAATTCATTCATTTATTATGTGTTAGTCAATGGGTGTGGTCTTGTACAGTCGTGAGACTCGCATCAGAGAATTGGAACTTGAATTAGCTGGAGCTCCTAAACTAGAAAGAATGGAGAGGTAAATGATGTGATGTACATGTGATAAAAGTGTGATGCTTCATAAATTTCTATAGATTAGAAACTGATCTAAAATTAGCTCAAGAACAATTGAGCGAAGCACCGAAACAACAGCTCACTAGGTGTGACAAACTCATTATTTCATTTTCGTAAATTCTAATCTTCATCTTCTCTCTCCTCTTCATTTTAGTCTTCAAACTGCCATGTTGACTTTAGAATCATCTCTTCAACAAGCAAATGAACAGCTTGAAAAGAAGGGAGTCATTTTGTCTTCAACACAAGACCAGTTATCACAGGTAATAGTAATATACATGTAATATACATGTAATATACATGTATATTACATGTATATTACATGTATATACACACTTATATATCTAATTGTGTATTTATAATCATGTTTCTGGACTAGGCTGAAATGTTAACATTTTCTAGAGTTACATAATAATGTTTGTAGGAACCGTAAGCATTTTAGTGTTCTCTCCAAATTCTAATCGAACCATGGACTATAGCCTTGGTACTTATTTTTTGACTGGAAAAAACATTTTTCTGAAACTGTTCCTAGAGTTCCATAGTGATGTCCTTGTTATGTTTCTGGAGTGTTTTTGATCAAAAATGTTGTTTTTAGGAACCGTAAGCATTTTAGTGTTCTCTCCAAATTCTAATCGAACCATGAACTATAGCCTTGGTACTTATTTTTTGACTGGAAAAAACATTTTTCTGAAACTGTTTCTACAGTTCCGTAATGATGTCCTTGTTATGTTTCTGCAGTGTTTTTGATCAAAAACGTTGTTTGTAGGAACCGTAAGCATTTTAGTGTTCTCTCCAAATTCTAATCGAACCATGAACTATAGCCTTGGTACTTATTTTTTGACTGGAAAAAACATTTTTCTGAAACTGCTCCTAGAGTTCCATAGTGATGTCCTTGTTATGTTTCTGGAGTGTTTTTGATCAAAAATGTTGTTTGTTGTAGGAACCGTAAGCATTTTAGTGTTCTCTCCAAATTCTAATCGAACCATGAACTATAGCTTTGGTACTTATTTTTGACTATGTTTCAGATTGGGCTGAGTTACATAATAATGACAGTAATATTAATTGTGTTACTATATATGAACATGTGTATGTATAATTATAATTATATTTTGTATCTATGGACTATTTATAGTTACAATTAGAATACAAAGAAAAGGAAATGAGAATTACAAATTTGGAATGTGATTTGAAAGATATGGAAAATGAAAAGGAACAGAAGATATTAGAACTCAACACTATACAACAAGAGAATAGAGATGTTAAAAGAGAAGCGTTACAACTTAGGGATCAGCTGGATGAAAGGTTTGTCATGTGATAGTCATATGATTTTCAGGATTATATAATTCTCTTTATAGTGTTAGACAAGTTAAAATATTGGAAGAAAAATTGAAAGAGAATGATAAGAAAGTATCTCATTTACAAGATGAACAAAAGGAACTCATTTCAAAAGTCACTACCCTACATATTGTATAGAATGTATACAGACATACATACGTACATACATACATACATACATACATACATACATACATACATGCATACATACATGCATACATACATACATAGATTCAAGCTGGAGAGGGTGTGGCTACGGCAATAAATCAGTTGGAACAGGAAAAGGTACAATATAGATTGTTAATTATATTCATAGCTATTCTCAACCCACACTAGAAATCACTGAAAGACAAAATAGAATCGTTGATTACTTCATTTCATGACAAGGAGGAAGAAGTAAAATTGAAAACACAAAAGATGAATGCTGATAATACACAAGTATGAGTATATAGTTAAAACTTACTTTATGATTAACTTTCTCTCTCTCTTTTCCTCTCTCTCTCTGTCTCTAGCTCGTTGAGGAACTAGACATTAGTAAGAGAGAAGTCAAAGATTTACAATCACAATTACAAAAGAAAGAAGTGTCTTCAGCAGCTCTACAAGGAAAAGTAGAAGTACTAGCTGAGGAACTTCGTAATAAAGTAACAAACACTATTCTCTCTCACACTCCTCCCTCTCTCTCCCTCTCTCTCACACTCTCTCTCCTGAATAGGAAGTAGCCCTTACATCTCTGGAAAGATCCTCGTCACATGATCAGGCCAAACTACAAGAACAGCTCATGTCAGAGAAAATGAAAACAGAGCAATGTGAAGAGAATCTAAAGCAATTACAAGAAATGTTTGATAAGGTATTAATACATGGGTATGCCCCTACTAATTAGAGATGTGTATCAATTCTGATCTAGATTAATAATTAATATCTACTTTTAATTATAGTGTAAGGTGAATGCAGAGGAACAAGAAAAGAGTTTGAAAGAACAACTGCGAACAATACAAGATGAGGCTCATAAACAACAACAAGATGTCACATTGCAACTCCAGAAGAAGGTATGTATGTATATATATATGTATGTATGTATGTATGTATGTATATATGTATGTATGTATGTATGTATGTATGTATGTATGTATGTATGTATGTATGTATGTATGTATGTAATTATGTATGTGTGTGTGTGTGTGTGTGTGTGTATGTATGTGTGTGTATGTATGTATGTATGTATGTATGTATGTATGTATGTATGTATGTGTGTATGTATGTATGTGTGTATGTATGTATGTATGTATGTATGTATGTATGTATGTATGTATGTATGTATGTATGTATGTATGTATGTAATTATGTATGTGTGTGTGTGTGTGTGTGTGTGTATGTATGTGTGTGTATGTATGTATGTATGTATGTATGTATGTATGTATGTATGTATGTGTGTATGTATGTATGTGTGTATGTATGTATGTATGTATGTATGTATGTATGTATGTATGTATGTATGTATGTATGTATGTATGTATGTACAATTGTATATGTATGTATGTATATAGACACAAGCTCTTCAGACTTCAGAGGAGAAATATCGAGAAGAAAAACTTCGTTTAGAGGGTGTGGTTTCATCTTTACAGCATGACTTAGACTCTGTGAATGATGATTTACAAACCAGTCAGAAAAAAATTCAAGAGGTTAGTGTATAGTTAATTAATGGGTGTGGCCTATTAGTTAATTAATTAATGGGTGTAGTGTAATTAGTGGGTGTGGTTATGTAGTTTTGTTGAATATTTATAGACATTGCAACAATCAACGTCAGTAGAATCCTCTCTGAAACATGATTTGGAAGAGGAGAGGGTAAGAAACGTGACAGAGAAGGAGGAACTAAGGAATAAAATACAGACACAAGTAATCAATATCTGATTACACTATTATTATTATTATTATATTATAATTTAATGTTTAGATAAATGAGATGAAGGAATTACAAGCTAAAAAAGGAGAAATAGAAATGTCATTGAATCAGTTTCAAAAAGATCTCAGACAAAGTAACGAGGTGAGGTTACTATTTTTCCATTGTTGTCATGGTATGATCTATTTTCTCTTTGTCTCCTCTTCATCCAGGCTCTTAAAACAGCTGAAACAGATAATCTAAGTTTAAAATCTTCAGTATCTCAACTTGAGACTCAAGTGATGGAACAAAAGAACAGCAACTCAAAACTAAATATTAGTTTGTCAGACATGCAGGTGAGAGAGGCGGTGATCCTTTAATTATATTAATTACATGTATAATTACATGTAGACTGAATTAAAGAAACTAGAAGATAAGTTACGACTTCAGGTAAAGTGTAACACACATATATGATAAATATACATGTGTGTTTTAGACTATGGAGTCTCAGAGTCAGTTAACACAATGTCAGAGTAAATTAAAAGAGAAAGAAAAAGAATTGGAAACTTTGAGAAATGAAAAGGAGCTAGGTATTACGTCATTAGAGAAAAAAGTTAATTCTCTCCAACAAGAACTGCAAGTAAAAGACAGTGCTTTAGATGTAAGTGCAAAAAAAAAAATTGATCGCCCAGTAAGGGACTCGAACCCGTGACCCTCAGGTTAAAAGCCTGATGCTCTACCGACTGAGCTAACTGGGCGCTCTGAATAGTTGAAGAATTATCATCACAATGTGCAGTCATACATGTGTATCTGTTGCATATAGGCTCAAATAAAACAGCATGATCTTGTAAGACAACAGCTTGAAGGTAAAGTGATCAGTGAATCTAAACTTCATCAGGAGGTAAAGTCACATGACTGATATTCACTTATTTTCACATCACAATTCTTTTGTAGTTGAGTGAAGTTCAAACTCAATTTCAGCATCAACAGAAACAAACAAAGGTAACTATATCAGCTGAATGTCACATGACAATCACGTATTGTTGTACAGGAATTAAGTGATAAATGTTCATCACTTGAAGCAGAAGTATCCAGTCTTTCAATCTACTTAAAACAAAAGGTCAATTTAAAAACCTAACAACAGCATTATTATGTAATCCTTCTAGTGATCATATTAATGTATTAAATGATACATATATCTCTCAAATATCTCATTAAAGGCATAGAACATGTTTTTACTAGCAAATTTCTATGAAGCTAGATTGTGTAATATATGCAGTGATATGTAGCCAGGATCATGTGAATCATACAATATAATTCGCAGTTCAAACATTTTATGTTTTTATTAACATTATCATTTTTTAGACTGATTATGCTCAATCGATTGAGAACGAATTGCATGTAAAGAAAGAGATGGTTGAAGCTATACAAGGAGATCAGCAAGTATGTGTTCAATTAATAATTGAAATTATTTACAATTCATACTCATTAGCGTAATCAACGACAGTTTGATGATAAATGTGAAGGATATGAAAAACAACTAGGTGAATTAAGAGAAACAGTAAAAGTCAGTGATATTAAATTATATATACATGTATACATACATACATATATACATACATATATACACATTAGTTAGAGGAGAAGAAAACAGAAGCCTTAGAAAGGGAACTTGAAGGTGCTCGATCTGATTTCAAAGATCTTAATAAACAGATTGATAATGCTGGAGTTCAAATATCGGGTCTTGAAGATGAGAAGAAACGATTAGAGGAACAGTTACATCACTCAGAAGATAAGATTAAAGAAATAGAGGAGACAAAAAGGAAAGACAGAATAAAACTAGTAGAACAAATAGATTCTCTGAAGAATGAATTAGAAAAAAGTAAACAAGATTTAGCACAAGTAAGCCACACCCAAACTGGTTCCTTTATGTTACCATATTCACTGTATTACATTATAAACTAGATAGAGTTTACCTGAGGTGTGGATTTCTATTTATAGTAGCAAATGATTTCTATTTATAGTAGCAAATGATTTCTATTTATAGTAGCAAATGATTTATGTTTATAGTAGCAAATGGTTTATGTTTATAGTAGCAAATGATTTCTATTTATAGTAGCAAATGATTTCTATTTATAGTAGCAAATGATTTCTATTTATAGTAGCAAATGGTTTCTATTTATAGTAACAAATGGTTTCTATTTATAGTAACAAATGGTTTCTACTTATAATGGCAAGTGGTTTCTATTTATAGTAACAAATGGTTTCTACTTATAATGGCAAGTGGTTTCTATTTATAGTAACAAATGGTTTCTACTTATAATGGCAAGTGGTTTCTATTTATAGTAACAAATGGTTTCTACTTATAATGGCAAGTGGTTTCTATAAGTGGTTTCTATTTATAGTAACAAATGGAAGGAATTTCCCAATACTATAATTCACATCGCTAGTAATTAGTTTCGTTGTACTCAATTAAAAATTAGAAATTAGAAATTAATAATTAATTTTAATATTCCAATTCATTGATAGTAAACAAGTTGATTGTGTTATTAATTATTATAGTAATGATGTGATAATGATGTAATAATGATGTAATAATTTACAGATGAGATTAGAGTATTCAACAATCAAATCGGATATTGAGAATATGAAAACTGAATCGGAAACTAAATTGAATCAACTGCAAAACACACTGGTAATATCTGCCTGTCCATCTGACCATCTATCTCTGTCTCTCTGTCTATCTCTTTGTTTATTTCTGAGTCTCAGCTCTTGACAGTCAACTTTCTCTCTCCTCTCTCTCTCTCTCTCTCTCTCTCTCTCTCTAGACTACTAAAGATACACAGATCAAAACAATGGAAAATGAGAAAGTTAACAAAGAACGACAACATCAAGTTGAGATGAAAACATTAAGTGGAAATCTGGGTACTGTCAGATTAGAACTTGAAACAATGAAAAGACGTTTACGAGAAATGGAAGGAAATGCAACATTACAGAAACAGAAAGCTGATGGTAAATTGTTGTACATCTTCCTGTCTGTCTATCTGTCTGTCTGTCTATCTGTCTGCATGTCTGTCTGTCTGTCTATCTGTCTATCTGTCTGCATGTCTGTCTGTCTGTCTATCTGTCTGTCTGTCCATCCATCAAGAGGAATTTCTTTGTATTGACAGATTTACAGATTGAGTGTAACAGTTTACAAGAAAAGAACAGAACACTATTGGACAAGTTAGTAAATAGATATAACCTACATGTATGATGTCATAAGATGTCATATGATGTAATAGACTTGTATCTGAGGAAGAAGAGAGAGCTAAAGTGTTGCATCATGTTGATTCTTTAAAAAAGAAAGAAAAGGATATGTACAGTGCTCTGCAAGAACTTGGTAGAGAACATCAAAAGTTGCAGGTACATTTCTTTGTCTGTCTTTGTATCAATTTATCTCCATTTTTCAATAGATTGTTTATACTCGAGATAAAGAAAGAAAATGGCAGAAAGATGAAGAAGTGTCACAGTGTAATGGATGCAAAAAACTGTTCTCAATCAGCGTCAGAAAGGTATGAATCTCTGTATCCTTTTCATAATCTTTTAATGTTGTCTCATCTCTCCATTCAGCACCATTGTCGTGGGTGTGGTCAAATATACTGTAGCCAATGTACATCACAAAGTCTCGTATTACCGGCTAGTAAAAAAATGCAAAGAGTTTGTGATAAATGTTTTAAAGATAGAACAAATTGAATTACACCTACATACATATACACAACACCCACAATAGACATATTAAACATTAAAGCTGTTTCATAAATATATATATACATATATATATAATAGGACACACATAATTAGTATTACATATTCCAATACTGGTGTATATGTATGTATAGACATTTTATTATAATTTAATAAAGAAACACAATATTTATGATTGTTGAATGAAGTGATAAAGAACAGAAAGGATTAAAAACATGTCAAACCACACACACATTTCAGTTAACAATCACAAGATTTTCTCCTGGCATCAATATCTATTCTAACGGTATCAATATTTTTTGTATAAA
This sequence comes from Petrosia ficiformis, assembly GCA_947044365.1. Classification (NCBI taxonomy): domain Eukaryota; kingdom Metazoa; phylum Porifera; class Demospongiae; order Haplosclerida; family Petrosiidae; genus Petrosia; species Petrosia ficiformis. The sequence goes on along the minus strand of OX345644.1, from coordinate 6,816,474 downwards.
CATTTGATAGATCTTTATCACAGCTACAACCATTGCCTAATTCTTTTCTCCTTTTCAACTCTAATGCCAGTTCCATAAATGCTGAATCAACATTAATCCCCTCTTTCGATGATATCTCTGAAAATGCTACTACATTCGTTTCACTATTTTTCAATTGTTCTCCCGATGAGGTATCAATCACTCGGAGTTGAGGATTCTGAGATACAAGATCCAATTTAGTTGCGATTACTAGAATTGGAACCTCTCCTGTAATGAGAATCATATTGCAATTAATTTACAGTAAACTTTGAATAAATGTATATTGTATGTATGTACGTATGTACACAAGTATGTATGTATGTATGTATGTATGTATGTATGTATGTATTATCTATGTATGTATGTATGTATATACATACCACAATATTTTTTGATATCTTCAAACCATCTTCTTAAGTTAGTAAAAGATCTTTCTCTAGTGATATCATAGGCAGCTACTACACCGTGAGCATTACGATAATATGAATGAGTGATTGTACGATATCTCTCCTGACCAGCTGTATCCCAAATATTTAACTGTAAAACAAAGCAAGAATGATACCATGACAGTAATGGTTGCTAAAGAAATCTTCACAAGGCAGAAATACATATTTAATTATCTATCCATCTATTATCCTCTATCCTACGATCATCCATTCATTGATCACATCAATCCATCCAGTCATCTAAATATATATACCTGCACGATCTTTCCTTCAACTTCTACAGTCTTTAGAGTGAAATCAACTCCTATTGTATTAGCATGTCTCTCGCTATAAGTACCATATCGAAATCTCTTCAATGCGCACGTCTTTCCAACACCCGAATCGCCAATCACGACGATTTTGAACATGAAGTCACACTCCTCGCTTCTGAGAGTCGGGAAAGACAGTCCTAAGCTATCTGAACTTGTTAATCTTTCCAAAGATGCCATTATGCATATCTGCAGAGCAGCCCCTCCCACGCCATTTAGGTCTCATTCTTGTGTTGTTTTAGGAATAAGGACGATCCAAGGCACGTGTACAAAAAAAAACTGGAGATTGTTCGTACGATTCTCGCATCATCGACCGATTAATGCGTAAACGACGCCTTTTTTTTTTACTTTTGTTTTCTTTTTTAAGAAGTGGTGCAATGGAGTTCATAAAGTCAGCAGCGCATCCATTAGAGATATGGGCATTACTAAAATATTCATTTGGAGGAGGAAAAGAAGTGATCATAACAAATCTGGACTATGTAATTGCATCATAATGTGTAATAATTTTATAATTGCACATAATATGGGAAGTGTTGCTTATTAACTAACCTATTGTCTTATCATTCAGTCTTTAATGAGCAGTGACATGAAGAGGTGCTATGAGCTGTTGAACCAAACAAGCAGAAGTTTTGCTGCAGTAATCCAAGCTCTTGATGATGAACTAAGGTAGTACCAATGAAACAGTAGTGTGTGTACTTCCATTATCAGTTACTGCATAATGTGATATTAAACTTCATAATTATATTTCAGACCTGCAATATGTATTTTCTATTTGGTACTGCGAGCATTGGACACTGTAGAGGACGATATGACAATACAACATGATGCAAAAGTACCACTATTACAAGACTTCCATACTCACCTGTACGAACCTGAGTGGAGATATATGCACAGTAAAGAGAAAGATAAAACTGTACTTGAAGAATTTCCGACAGTAAGTATTACAAATTTGATATATATTTGGACAGCTGTCTCATCTATTCATTTCTACCTTCTATCCACTCATTCATCCATCTATCCAACTATACTTAGATTTCAGCAGAGTTTCGTAAACTTAAGCCTCAGTTCCAAGAGATTATCAGTGAAATAACAATGAAAATGGGATCAGGAATGACAGTCTTTTTAACTGAAGAAGTAAAGACAATGGATGAATGGGATGAGGTATGAAAGTGTCCAGAACAACACAAATACCAAAATACTTTTAGTTTTCAGTAGACATTTCCACTTGTAGTGAATTGTCAGTTATCTGTAATCATAGTGATATTCAAACGTTAATTAAAGCAAATTATAGTAATAATCATTCATTCCATAATAACGTATTATTATGTAGTATTGTCACTATGCTGCTGGACTTGTTGGAATTGGTCTGACCAAATTATTTGCTGCCTCAGGCTTGGAGAAACCAGAAGTTGGTGAAATGCATCAGCTTGCCAATAGCATGGGTCTCTTTCTCCAGAAAACTAACATAATTCGAGACTATCTTGAAGATAATCTACAAAGAAGAGAGTTCTGGCCTAGAGAGGTGAGATTTAATAACTACACACAACCATATACTCTGTTCTGAATATACGTACATATATAGGTATGGAGTAAGTTTGCATTAGAGTTGAAAGAATTTCAAGACCCGGAAAAGAATGAATCAGCTGTTTATTGTATGAATATTCTCATAACTAATGCACTAAAACATGTAACAGACGTCATACAATTTATGAGTAGCATCACCAATCAAACAGTATTCAATTTCTGTGCTATTCCACAGGTACAACAAATATTATACTCAATCAAACCAAATCACATCAGATCAATCAATTAATCGATCAATCAATCAATCAATCAACTAATCAATCAATCAACCAATCAAATCAATCAACCAATCAAATCAATCAATCGATCAATCAATCAATCAATCAATCAACCAATCAATCAATCAATCAATCAATCAAATCAATCAACTAATCAATCAATCGATCAATCAATCAATCAATCAATCAATCAATCAATCAATCAATCAAATCAATCAACTAATCAATCAATCAACCAATCAAATCAATCAATCGATCAACCAATCAAATCAATCAATCGATCAACCAATCAAATCAATCAATCAATCAATCAATCAATCAATCAATCAATCAATCAATCAATCAATCAATCAATCAATCAATCAATCAATCAATCAATCAATCAATCAATCAATCAATCAATCATAGACAATGGCCATAGCGACTCTCGCACTATGTTACAATAATAAAGATGTATTTAATGGTGTTGTGAAGATCAGGAAAGGAGAAGCTGTTCAGTTGATAATGCAGTCAACAAATATAGATAATGTAAGACAGATAGTGGCTTACTATTCTAAACAGGTACGTACATAACATAAAAAGAATCATTCTATTAGTATCTTTAGATTATCGGATTCCTACAAACTCTTGTCATATTATTTAGATACTTCTCAAGATAGATAGGAAAGATCCTTCATCAGAGGAGACCAGACACATTGTACAACATATTATAATCACATGTGGAGAAAACATTCATGATAATAGCCTGGTGTCTCCATACTCGCTATTACAACAGTACAAAGCCCCTCTATTGAGCACAGCAGCACTGATAGCACTCTCGTATGTATATTGGTACACTGGACAAGTTGTTAGTGTATAGCACTATTTATATATAATGTATTGTGTAACTATGTATCTGTGTAAGTTCAAAAGAATATTTTTTATTACTTGATTAAAAAAACAATTTCATTACTTGTATAATCTCAAAATAAAGGGTTGTTAATTCATATAATTAATTAATCAACATATTCAATTGGAAGAGTATGTCCCATTCGTTCTGCCCATATCAGACCAAGCTGATACACGAATATCTTCCCTTCGGTTAATGAGGTTGATACGAAACACATTTGAGAGATTCCTTCCTTGTTATCAGGTGGACGTACATACACGAGTACTTGAGGAACTCTGTAAAGAGGATCCAGAGCTACCTGTAAACGAATAACATCATCTATTCGAGACCATCTCTTAACAACTATTTGAGTAGGTGTGGCTAGTGATAAACATGGAGTACTGTTTGGATTGATAGCGTTACCACATATAAAAATACCATAGTTTGTAATAAGTGCAAGGTGAGGTCTATAGTGAAGAACAATTGAGTCTCGTACTCTCAACTGTTCGGCAAGTAGTATTACTTGAGAAACTAGTATTCGAATACACTCAGCACACTGAAGTACAGATGAGCCACGAGCAACATCAGGTTGGGATTCTACTAAGTGTAGTTTCAATTCGTTTAAGCTGGCATCAGTTGGAACAATAAGTTCAACTGATGGACGATTTGTAGAAAGTGAGGGAACTGAAGCATTAGATATGGTTTCAGTTTCCTCACCAAAAGGATCTTCAGAGATGTCTATAAATTCTTCAAGTAAATCTCCTTTTTTCTCTTCTACTTTCGGATCTACAAATGTAACTCGACTAGCAAGGGCAGTTAAAATGGATGCCGTCAACTGGGGGCTACTTGTGACTATATCTATGTTAGTATTTGGCTTGTTTTCATACAAACGTAGAGACAAGTATAAAGAATTGATGCTAATCCTTTTTAGGTCTGTTATCCAGAGACGATAAAAGCACTGCAAGTGAGCACCACCTTCAGGATTCAAAAGGGACATGCGAGCAAATGAAGATATTCCCCCTGCATCCAGCCACGAACGAATACCGTTAATATCAGTGAGGAAATACAACCCATAGTTACTAACAATAACACACACTTCCACTTCTAACTTCCTCTCCAGCGATGGGACACATCGTGCAAGAGAAACAGCCAATATAGTTTCATCAGATTTCAAAAAATCAGCCTGTGCTATATGCTCTTTAAAGACCTCATATTTTGCCCAGTGTGGGAGACCATTAAACTGAAGAAGAGCTTCAGTCTTCACAAGCAATGGTGGGTTTGGTCTATGTTTACTACTACTTACAGGTGAAATAGGTGAAATAACTGGAGAGCTTAATAATTTATTTATAAACGGATTCACAGTACTGGTGCGATTAATAGGTAATTTATCAGAATTAAACCCCTCCCAATGTAATTTGAGGCTCGACAACAAACGATTGAGGTATTGTTGATTGTGTATACATAAATACAATGATAACGAGGAGGCGTGGTTAAATTCGATACAGAAGTGATATAAACTGTCACTTGATGAATGTATGGTCTGCGGTCTATCATATACTGTTATACATTTAACAGATGATATGGGCAGAGAATGAAGTATAGATAAAGGAGGAAAAGAATGTTTGAGTGGTGTAAAACGCAAGGCAGGCCCATTAATAAAAGACTCTTGGTATAAAAATATATCAGCATTTGTTACTAATAGAACCAGTGTGTGCAACTCGGGAACGCCTGGCTCAACACAACATACAACTAAATGCTGAACAATGTCAAAAGAGTTGGCCATCTCTTTCTGACCTTGCTTCAATTCTACCTCATACATACCAAGTATACTTTTATTCATGTGTGTTGATAGGAAATTAGCTAGTTGAACATTGATCTTGTCATACGACAGCCATTCCTTCAGTCTACTTATACTAAAACTGTCGGGAGTTATAAATAGCACACCACTTAAACCTTTAGCTTGTTTGGCTTCTAACGCTTCCATAACTGTGAAGTGTAGGCCACTAGCGTCAAGTGCTGCTTTCAGCTGTTCTATAAGCTGACAGGTCAGTTCTGAAGTTGGTGGGAATACGACAAGATCATTGACTGGAGATATATTGTGGAGTTCAATGTGTATATTTTGGTCAAAAACGCCTACTATCATCACCTTAGACAGGTGTTCCAAATGGGCTGAAACTATCGATAAAAGAGGAAGATCCTCGCCATCCCATTCTCCATTCCCTTTAACTTCAAGTACATACAAACACATATTACTAATAAAGACTGCCCCTTCAACTTCAAGAGGTGCAGTACTTGGTAGACACACAGCACACCATAGTACGTGCATAAGCACCTCACCACTGTCTTTAGCCACATTCTTCCTGAAAAACTGTAGAAGACGCTGGTTTTCAAGGCCTGGTTTCTCAATGTGTATTGGACTCATAGCACGTTTGACTACTCTGGAATCGCTTTCTGATGTAGAGAGATCGAGAGTCATTATTTTATCAGGGGATGAGGTATTTCTATCAAGGGTGGACGGTACATCAGGAGTAGTCTCAACTGGTCCAGTAGGAATGTCTTCAGACTTAAGTATTTCCTCTGACCTCTTCTTTTGTTCAAGAGTTTCATCTCCCTTTGATGAAGTTTCTAGTTTTTCATCTCCCGTGTTTTGTTTGATCAGCTCCTCTTTAGTTTCCACATTGTCAGTGTCATCACTAATTGATATTTGTTTAGCAAGCAAAGCTGGTGAAGGAGGAGCAACATCACTAACAGACCTACAAGAGAAGAATCGAGTACATCGTACATGTATGGATGAAGGTACATATGTACATGTATGTATGTATGTATGTATGTATGTATGTATGTATGTATGTATGTATGCATGCATGTATGTATGTATGTATGTGTGTATACTGTATGTACATGTATGTATGTATGTATATATGTATGTATGTATGTATGTATGTATGTATGTATGTATGTATGTATGTATGTGTGTATGTATGTATGCATGTATACTGTATGTACATGTATGTATGTATGTATGTATGTATGTATGTATGTATGTATGTATGTACCTTAATTTACGAGAAAGTAGTAAGAACAAATCTGCCAATGAAGGATAGTCCTTTAACCGATATATGATCCATGATGAATGACTCATGAATGTTGTTATCTCCATGGCAACAGCTAAACTCTTCCCTTCATGAACTCTGACTTCTCGTAAAAATGCTGAGCAATTATAGATAAATTAAATATCACCATGGTAACAGACATACTTACTTAGATCTCTGGTATTTCGGCTTCGTTCATTACCCCCTGAAATTACATAATCTTCAGTAATTCTTCCTGATGGAGTATCAACTATCAGTAAACATGACTTCAGCTTAGTGCCTGTCACTAGCTGTTCAATATCCTGATGACTTAATTGAGGGAACAACCCTTGATATTCTAATACTGATGCACTACATGACCATGGACAGCTGCATGAGTAAACCAAGACATAGATAGATAGATTATATAGATAGATAGATATATACCTACACTCCCTGGTATTCAGGAGTTCATAGAGATGAGATGAAGGTATACCAGATGATGGAGTTAAGGCACGAACTACAGGACTGCATTCTGATGAACTGCGGTTAATGAATATATAATGAGATATGAATAATGAATATATAATGAGTTATGTGTAATGAATGATTAATGAATATAATTATAATGATTGATAAATGAGTAATGAATACATAATATTGTCCATTTATAGTTTAATAGTACATAGTCTGACATGTGATTATCACATGACTAACCTTTCTAGGTCACCACTAGAACTATTACGAACACGATTACCAGTTTTTCGATGTTTAGCTTTCTTTCGAATATTAGATGGACTACTCTATAACAAAAAACATTTGTAATATAGATTAGCAATAGTGCAACAGTCACTAAACCTGTTTCTGTTGCTGGTTTAACAGGCTTAACCAGTTATCACCACCTTCTTTTTTCATCTGTTCAATATGACGACGAGCCCCAGTAAATACTGGAGGAACAGACTCACTCTTCTCCTCTAGTAAATCATCTTCATCTTCACCTTTGATATCCACAACACGTGTTGAACTCTAAAACATAATAATTTATATGAAACATATTTTATAAACATAATAAGGACATTGTTATCTAAGTCTGGAACAAATTTCGGACAAATCAGAAACGTTCAATATTTTGGTCTAAAAACGAACCATGAACTATAGTTCATGGTTTTTTTTGAGTTTCGAGAGGATATTAAAATGCTCACAGTTCCTACAAACAACATTTCTGATCAAAAATATTTTGTACACCTAATAAGGACATCATTATCTAAGTCTGGAACAAATTTCGGACAAATCAGAAACGTTCAATATTTTGGTCTAAAAACGAACCATGAACTATAGTTCATGGTTTTTTTTGAGTTTCGAGAGGATATTAAAATGCTCGCAGTTCCTACAAACAACATTTCTGATCAAAAATATTTTGTACACCTAATAAGGACATCATTATCTAAGTCTGGAACAAATTTTGGACAAATCAGAAACGTTCAATATTTTGGTCTAAAAACGAACCATGAACTATAGTTCATGGTTTTTTTTGAGTTTCGAGAGGATATTAAAATGCTCGCAGTTCCTACAAATGACATTTCTGACCAAAAATATTTTGTACACCTAATAAGGACATCATTATCTAAGTCTGGAACAAATTTCGGACCAATCCAAAACGTTCAATATTTTGGTCTAAAAACGAACCATAAACTATAGTTCATGGTTCGTTTAGAGTTTCGAGAGAATATTAAAATGCTTGCAGTTCCTATAAACGACATTTCTGATCAAAAATATTTTGTACTCCTAATAAGGACATCATTATCTAAGTCTGGAACAAATTTTGGACCAATCCAGTTCAATATTTTGGTCTAAAAATGAACCATGAACTATAGTTCATGGTCCGTTTAGAGTTTCAAGAGAATATTAAAATGCTCGCAGTTCCTACAAATGACATTTCTGATTAAAAATATTTGTACACCTAATAAGGACATCATTATCTAAGTCTGGAACAAATTTCGGACCAATTCGAAACGTTCAATATTTTGGTCTAAAAACGAACCATGAACTATAGTTCATGGTCTGTTTAGAGTTTCGAGAGAATATTAAAATGTTCGCAGTTCCTACAAACGAGATTTTTGATCAAAAATAATTTATACACCTAATAAGAATGTCATTAATTATTTGCAGAAATGTTTCTACCTTTTTTGACTTTTGGGTGTGTTCCTGTATCTCAACTGTATTACTAATAGACGCTGATACCTCAAGCTCATCTTTTGATGGTGGTTGACCATCTAATGATACCTGAAACCATATATATATATATTTGTAACTGAATACAATAAATAGTTTTGCAAACCTGTCGAGCAGTTTTAGGTAGCAAACTGAAAATGTTTTGTCTGTATGAAGGTGAGTTTGTGAATGGATTGCCTTTTACCATTAGCTGTTCCAATAATGGAAGAGATGAGAGAACAGACATCTCATTAACCTGAAGGGAGTAGGAAGATATAATAGAGGAATGATAGTGCTACAGGGAAATGATATATAGCAGGTAATAAAATGGAGTGAAAGAGGAGATGATGAGAGGGAGGGAGGGAGGGAGGGATGATGAGAGGGGGAAGGGAGAGATGATGAGAGGAGGAAGGGAGGGAGGGATGATGAGAGGAGGAAGGGAGGGAGGGATGATGAGAGGAAGAAGGAAGGGATGATGAAAGGGAGGAAGGGAGGGATGATGAGAGGAGGAAGGGAGGGAGGGATGATGAGAGGAAGAAGGGAGGGATGATGAGAGGAGGAAGGGAGGGAGGGATGATGAGAGGAGGAAGGAAGGGAGGGATGATGAGAGGGAGGAAGGGAGGGAGGGATGATGAGAGGAGGAAGGGAGGGAGGGATGATGAGAGGAGGAGGGAAGGAGTTAGGGAGGGAGTTAGGGAGGGATGATGAGAGGGAGGGAGGGAAGGATGAAGGAATAGGGGAGTGTAAGAGAATACTAACTCTAGTAATCTTGTTATTCTGAATATCCAAACATACTATAGAATAACATTTCTCCAGACCTTTTTAATGATAACAGAGTGACACAAATATAAAAGGACAAATAAACATAGAATTTATATACATGTACATGTACATGTATGTGTGCATATTACGTATACATAAATGTACATGTATACACACATATATACACAGATGGGGCTGTAGAAACATTTATATAATTATATATACACTTGTATTTATTACCTTTTAAGGACGTCAAGTTGTTTTTTGATAGACAAAGTGTAGTGATGTTACCCAGACGACAATGAAGATCACTGAGCGACTCTAATTGGTTGTTTGAAAGGTCCAATATCCTCAAATGAGGTAACTCCTATTGTTCATTAATTATTCATTACTTAGAAATAATAATTAATTATTCACAACTCACTAATAAATTATCAATATCTTTAATGGAATTATAACTGACATTCAGTTCTTCCAAGTTCGGAGCAAGAGACTAAAGGAGGCGTGGTTATTAATTATATATTTAAAAGTGGGCGTGACTTACTAAACTAGAATCAATACTTGTGATATTATTATATGTGAAATCAATGACTCGTAGACATGACCATTCCATGTAATTATCATACTGTACCTCAATGCTGGTATGTTTTAAAATATCCTTTTTAAAGAAAACTCATTATCTTGTGGGTTTATTAGTGGGTGTGGCTTACCCTTGGTGCAGTCAAGCCTTGATGGACTCCAAGTGTTTCTATTTGACGAGGGAGGTCGCCTAGTCCCTTAATCATGTTTAGATCGATATTTTGTAACTAAAAGAATTATAAACATCACATGATGTGTTGATAATGTATTTTGATTAATGATGCTATGATGTTTCATACCACTAGTGTATTCAATGACTTCATAACTGATATTTCAAAATCAAGATTTACAGCAGAAGACAAAGGGAACAACTCACGACTTGGAGGACAGATCTGTAGTAGAATTATACGACATATAGTATATATATGTTCCATGCTTTCTAGGAATTTGCGCATTCTGGTGTTGCACATTAGAATCGTGAACTGATTCCAGAGGCTGTATTCAATAACTTTATTTCCAATAAATGTATTTAAAATATTTATCCATTTATAATAATAATAATAGAATGCCTGTCCATCTAAAGAATGTCACGTGATCAAGGAATTCCTAAAATGCACAATGCAATCTGCACAAATGTCTAGAAAGCACATAATATATGTATGTACAATGTTTGCGTGTTATACCTTGACTTTTCTTAAATGTTGTAAAAAATCCAACAAATGCCCAAAATCATGTTTGACATTAATATGTTCAGATGCTATATAATAGATAGATAGATAGATAGATAGATAAATAGATAGATAAATAGATAGATAGATAGATAGATAGATAGTGGTACTGATAATCTATCTATCTGTTATTATAATCTATATCACAAACAGTTAACAAATATAATAGGGATCATTCATAAAAATTGATGACACTATAAAGTCTATGTAATGAACATCTTTATAAAAGACTCCATTAGTAGAAGTGTCATTTATTTAGCGGTCACTAGTATTATTATTGTCATTACTAACGAAGTGTCCTTAATTCTTTTATCAGATATTCTACTGTATATATTATTACCGATTGGCAGAACTAGTCGTTGACATATACAATGTAGTTGAAGAGGACTGAATGCTATCATACTGTTAGTCTGCAGAAAATCATCACCTTTACAAGATATAGACGAATAGATAGATAGATAGACGAATAGATAGATAAATAGATGAATGAATGCATGAATAGATGAATTGATGGAAGGATGAATTGATTGATGGATGCATGCATGCATGATGGATAGATGTCCCATCTCTCCATCCATGCATACATGCATCCATGAATTGTTGGATTGACGGATGGATAGATGGATAAATGGATCAACAGTATACTAACCTCGTTCAAAAAACAATGCAGACAATGTTTCGGTGATACTGAGTATATCCTGTGTATAAAACAAGTTTTAATAGCGTATGTATGTACACACTATTATATACATGTACTCACACTAAATTTATATTCTAAAAATTGAAGGAGATGAACAGGTGGAAGAGAGAACCGTTGGAGAATGGAGGACAGATAGAGACTCAAACGACCTTGAAGTTCTGTGATGTAATCTTTTTTGTGAGTCCCAAACATCTTCCTTTGAGGGAACAAGGTTTTATCAATAGCATAATACTCCACCAACTGAAAAAAATAGAAAGGGACAGACAGAGATGATGGGTAATAAACAGATAGATAGATAGATAGATAGATGATGTATACACAGAGATGATAGGTTGTAGATAGATAGATAGAATGATTGATAACGTACCATTTTGTTTAATAGAGCAAATTCATCGTAAGTTTTCAACACACTCCACTGAAAATTTCCTCCCATTCCAACTAATATTGTAAAATACTACATGGATGAAATGAGAGGTAGCCATTTTATTAGGATATGGCTATAAATCCAATTGTTGATCACTAATTACATTTTGTAGCTTTAATTTGGACTTATAATACTAGTTTATGGAACTATAATTATATACATGTATCAGTTATGTAAATCTCCTTATTTGGAAATCACCACATTACCAGTTAACCAGTGATAAAAAAATTACTTGTAATGAGCATGAATGTATGATGTTGCACACAATTTAATAAGTGATTATAACCCGGGTATAGTCTTGTGTAGCCCACTAAACATTTAGGAGGGAGGGGCTCGCTATACAAGACTAACACACGTTTTAAGATCTGCAAAAGAACCTAGCTAGCGTAATCATTAATAAATAATATTATTCCAGTATATATAATTATATATAATTATAATTTCACAAAGCTAGAGTTTGCAAAATCCACAACAAGATCTAGAAGTTTACATCACTAGTTAGGGTTTTCCAATCATATATATATATATATATATAATACTTACCACTGAATTATTGTATACTTCATATCCAGTGACTTGAAGAATATTTATACTTGGGGTAGGGAAAAGAGGCCATTCAAATCTTTTCATATTTTTTTCAGCACCTGGTGATGAAGAGGATTGAAGAGGCGCTGACTTGCTCTCTTCTTCTTGCTGATTGACGAATCTTTCTTGCGATCCTCCAGACTTCAGTGCTTGATTACTACCTACAAGTGCTGCCATGTTTTTAACTTAGTATACGGTAGTATACTATTATCCGTATATTGTTTATGAATAATTACAAAATACCTATGAATATATAATTAAGTATTATCACTTAGTGATTGGTTCTTTTTGGCTGTATTCATGTAAGGTCTTAATTTCCATTCTATGTCCACATCACGTTGATCCATTGTACCCAATCTCAACTCAAATACTAAATAAAAAAAAAATTTTAAATCGTTTTTACGCAAAAAAACTCACATTTCATTTCAAAACGTGGTCCAACTTCTTTTAACTCAACTTCCTTTCCTTCATCTCTTCTATAAACATGATGTCTACAAGGATACCAATAAGTAAACCGAATTAGGTCACATGACAGTCACCTGACCTGAAAGAGATGTAGTCTTCCTGATTAGCAAATGTAATAACTCTTTTACTATCCACTTTAGGAACTGGGAATAAATACTTAAGTATATTCATAACCTACAAAATAAATATATATATTTTTAATGCATAACACACAAGTGTCTTGTGTGTGATATAAAGAAATCTGATTGGTCAATTCAAACATAGCACAAGTATTATGTATATGTTCATATATGTACATAACGATATGCATATATGATATATTTACCCTTTCTCCAAGTTTAGTTTTAAAGTTATGAAATATGAGGTGTGGATATGCCTCCGACATTGTCCCTACTTTAGGTATATCATGTCTCATGATTGTATTAAATATAGTGAATGTAGCGGTAGGTCCATAGGGTAAGTGACTAATGATCAGAGAATCTAATTAAATTAATAATAATACATGTATAATTATGATAATTAATTACCAGGTATGCCCCTGTGTTCATGGATTATAATTAGATCAGTGACATTATTAGCTCTACAAGCCTCTACAAGTTGATTAACAACATACTGTCCTCTGTTGAGCCTTTGAGAATTTGGAAGAATAAGACGAAACTCCTGAAATAATAATAATAATAATAGTAATAGTAACTATAATGAATTTAATTATAATTATACATAATTAATTATTTTATATCATACTTTAGCAAATTGTTTCAATTTACTACTAGGGTTATGAGAGGTTGTTACGACAACTTTTGGGTCCTCCACTCCTGCCCACGCATATTCATCATCTTGATGAGTTGTCAATTCTGTGTAAGACAAGTGCTAGTCACATGATAATCATGTGACTTGTATGTTGTTCATCAGACCTGATCTTTCCGGATCATCAAATTTAATTGATTTTTTTAGTTCTAATGCTTCGTTTCTCAATTCAGTTGGAATATGACGTCCATCTTGAAATAAGCATCATCATGTGATTATCAAAAGAATACAAACTATATATATATAATACCTTCAACTGCTTTTTTTAGTTTATCCTTCCGTTCCTGTACAGCTCTTTGCCTTTCTTCTAAACCTTTACGATAAAGATATTCACGCCGTAGTCTAGCTTGTCTTCTCAACTAGAAATTGATATTATAATAAACAACCAAACAGAAATAATAAACACTAACCATGCTTCTGTACAACGTGGGTGATAGGTGTGTCAGTAGGCGGGGTGTGTTTCTAATTAATGCCCTTTTAGTAGGTGGGGCGTGTTTTTAATTAATGCCCTTTTTTATGGGTGGGGCGTGTTTCTAATTAATGCCCTTTTAGTGGGGGGCGTGTTTCTATTTAATGCCCTTTTAGTGGGCGGGGCGTGTTTCTAATTAATGCCCTTTTGTACCATGGCATCGGATCCTGCTTTACTGCAACTACAGTTGCGAAGAAATGCAGAAGAGATGCAAGAATATATGAAAGGTTTGGAAAATTGGGAAGAAGAAATCAAACAGAGAGATACAATGCTTAAAAAACAGAAACCTATATTGAAGAAAGTGTGTTATATCCTATTAATTAACATGCACACTGTTGATCACGTGATCTTACATCGTGTATAGAACGTACCTCCAGTTCGTGGAAGACAAGTAAACAAGAAATCACAGACCCAGAAATCTGAACAATGCAAAGAGAATGAACAAAAACCAGAACGTATCAAGTCACATGATTACAATGCTTGGAATAAATATGATGTAGTAAGTATCACATGATGGTCACGTGGTGTTATTTACTTTTGATTCCAGAATGCTGCTTGTGAAAGTTCAAGTAGTTCATCCAGTGAAGAGGAGGAAGAGGAACAAAGAGTAGAGGAAGAAAGACGAACAAAATTAGCTGAACTGGAAAAAGAAAGGGTATGCTAATTAATTAATTAACTAATTAAATTCCTTAATTACGTATATTAGTAGGACACTTTGGGACTAGTTGGAGGTGTCATTTATTTATATTTGTATTTTGACAAAGACAAGTGTTCTATTATGGAGGTGTCCTTCGTCATAACTTATTCATATACTCAGGGTAATCAACTATTTAAAGAGGGAAAGTATGAAGCAGCTGTTGAGAGATATACACGTGCTATTGAACTCAATCCCACTTCTCAAATATTACCTGCAAACAGAGCTATGGCATTAATTAAACTTCAACGGTATGTATTTGTATGTACATTTGTTGTCATGGTAATGTCGTTGTCAAGGTGATGTTGTCATGGTAATATAGGTATGCTGCTGCAGAGAGTGACTGTAATATCAGTATTGCTTTGGATGAGTCATATTTGAAAGCGTGGCTAAGAAGAGCTAATGTTCGAACTAAATTAGGCAAACTATATGAAGCTATTGAAGGTCAAAAGTTAATCTATCTGTTTATATGCTAGTAGATCTATCTATTGATCTATCTACCTATCTATTCATCTATTTATATAATGATTATTCTATCTATTTATATGCTAGTTGATCTATTTATCTAGATTATAAACAGATATTAAAAATAGATTCTTCTAATAAGTTAGCATTAACAGAACTGAAAAAGCTAGAAAAACAGGTTTGACTAATATGTGTCATTAATATTCATAGCTTCTGATCATTACTTAACTAGCTCATTAATATTCATCACTAGTTATTAATAATTATTAACTAGATTCAAGTATCCGGAAGAGAAAAAGTTGAGATTAGAAGTGATAGTAATCGTGTGTATCCGGTGAACAGACCATTACACTTGAGATCAAAGGTTAATTAAAATCACATTACTATAGCAACTGTAATTAATTACTTGATCTGAATCATGTTACTATGGCAACCATTAATTTAATTGTTCATTCAGAGACCACTAATTAGAGTTGATATTGAGGAATTAGGAGAAGTGACAAGTAATATTTCTGAGCCATGTCTTCAAAACAATGAGAATGAACAAACTCCAGAGGTGACCACACCCATCAGCTCTGAAGAGCAAAAGAATAAGGAAGAAATAGGTGTGATACCAACTACATCTAACAGCTCTGAATATAGTATTGATATGTTGATACCATCAGTACCTACGAAATCTGAACAAGCAGGTAATAGAGGACTGGATATGGTCCCATGTGTACCAACTAGTTCTATTCAGTTTCAATCACACTGGAGATCATTACAAGGGAATGATACCTCATTAGTAACATATTTCAAGGTACGTGTGCATTTATTCCTTAGTACATGTAGAAGTGTACATTCATCTATCTATCTATCTATGCATCTATCTATCTATCTATCTATGTAATGTTATTTCTCTTCGTCTTGCTAAAGGCGATCCCCTCATCCAAGTATCCCTTACTACTGAACCAATCGCTAGAAACTAACGTATTCTCTGATATTATTACAATATTAAAAGATCACTATATTGAGTAAGTAATGGATATATCTTTAATTAGAGTATATATGGTACTATTTTAGACAGTGTGGGGTGGGGTCTCAATATAAACATACCTTTAATTGGATTATATATGGTACTATGCTATATATTGCAATAGGCTAGGAGGGGTGGGGTTTCAATATTATATGAATAGTACCATATATGTTCTAATAGAAAGTTTGAGCAGACAATATGTACAAGAGGGTGTGGTCGGTACTAGTTAATTAATTGTTAATTTTTTCAAACTTGTAGTTATGATGTGTCGTGTTTTGAAGAGTTAAGATGTATGACATGTGTACCTCGTTTTTCAGTGGCTGTGCTGTTCTTAAATAAAAAAGATAAAGAAAGTAAGTAATATTATATGAATTACATGTACTTGATTACATGTACATAATTAGAATTACATGTACTTAATTAATTAAGTACATTAGAATTACATGTACTTGATTACATGTACATGTAATTCTAATGTACTAAGTACATGTAATTCTAATGTACTAAGTACATGTAATTCTAATGTACTAAGTACATGTACATGTAATTCTAATGTACTAAGTACATGTAATTCTAATGTACTAAGTACATGTATTTGTAATGCTAATGTACTAACTACATGTACATGTAATGCTAATGTACTAACTACATGTACATGTAATGCTAATGTACTAACTACATGTACATGTAATTCTAATGTACTAAGTACATATACATATTTTTCTTTTATTCCAGATCTCTCATACATATTTCATAAACTCATGAATATTCATGAAGGAAATGCTATAATCAATTTAGCAAAACAATATTTAATGAATGTTAAATAGTGACATCAAGATCTATTGTATGTTGCATTATCACTTATTTAATTACAGGAGCTTACCTATTACCTGCTGTGGGTTAATTAAAACCACACAATTAATTAACAGCAATTAATTTGTAAACCACACCCATCAATTAAAATATGGACCACCCACTTGCATTAATAATGAATCTGATTGGTTATTGATGACGTAATCCAAAATAGATTTATTATTACAAGTTTCTATTTACACAATTATTTTCATAGATTTATATTGTAATTAATTAATAATTATATTAATTAACTAGGTAGTTTCAGGGGCTAAGTCAAATCGTTCAAATTTACTCTCAGAATAAAAACTACCTTTAACAATTCTACCACCAAAATATCGTCCATTTAATTCAATCATCGCTTTAATAGCTGAATCCACTTTAACAAACTGTACAAATATTCTCACAGCTTCGTCATCCTCAGCCCCTTGTGGTATCTCGTATATCAAGCAGTTAGCAACATCACCATACTTAGAACATTCCTCTATGACTTCAGGTTGAAGATCATCATCAACTTCTCCCGGGCCAACCATATTTTGTAGTAAGAGAACCTTCGTTGGGTTCTTAATAAGAGTACTTAAAGTTTTAATTTTCTGTTTCTCTTCCTCCTTTTCCTTTTCTCTCTCGGCAGCTACATTCACTATCTTACCACCTCTAAAAGAGGTCTTCTGTACAGACAGTGCTGTGCTTATGCCCTGAGAAGCCTTCCCAAGACCTTGTCCTTCCTGCCAGCCATATTTAGACATTATACCCGAAGCTACAGTCGATGCTTTGAAACTTTTCCCATATGGATTAGCTTTTGGTGCTTTTATTTTACTAAGCTCCTGTAAAGCCGATTTAATCATTTGATCACCATCTTCTCCAGATTGCACTTCTACTTTTATCTCTTCTTTCACTTCTTCTTTAGGAGGTGCAAATGTTATAGGTGGTGGTGGTATAGCCATTGTACTCTTTCGTTTTCTCTCCCTTCTTCTCTCTTCTCTCTCCCTCTCTCTCTCATCCTCATCGTCACTACCACTGGAATATCGTCTCATCTCTTTATGTTTCTGTCTCAGCATATCTCTTTTTAATCTTTCCTTCTCTTTCTCAGCTGCCATTATTTCTTCATAATTATTAGGTAACATGGGGTCATACTCATCTTCTAATTCACCTGATAAATATATATATACATACATAAATACATACATGCATATATACATACATACATACATACATAACTATATACATACATGCATATATACATACATACATACATACATACATACATACATACATGCATATATACATACATACATACATACATACATGCATGCATACATACATACATACATACATACATACATACATACATACATACACACATACATACATACATACATACATACATACATGCATACATACATGCATATATACATACATACATACCTACATACATAATTATATATATCTATTATAATATAGATGTCCTTACCAGCTAAATCATCTTCTATCATTGATATTGTTGGTTCTGATGGTAATGTACGAAGAACTGACTTCTATGAAGGATAATAAATTTCCATATTGGTGTATAGACTCATTCCAATACTTAGAAATATTAGTGACTAATATGTCTAAGCATTGGAATGAGTCTGTACACTGAAATGTCTAAATATGGAAATTAGTCTACACACTAATATTATTAGTGTATAGACTAATTTCAATACTTAGACATATTAGTGTATGGACACATTCCAATGCTGAGACATTTACCCAGTCTCATTCCCAAACTTCAAGAACAAGAGTTTGGAAACAAGACCATAGTTGTTTCCATACTTCAATACTACTCACTTGTACTGATAATGTACTCAATCCTCTTCCTCTTAATCCACCCCTTCCTCTACCAACACCTCTAGTTGCCTTCTGTCTCTGTAGCTGAGAGGCCATTAATTTGAAATTGTTAGTGTTCCAGCTAGTTTTTTCTTCATCTTTAGTATCTGGAGGAGAAGGTTGGGATGTTAGTTCAGCTAAGCTCCCTTGAAGGGGAGCTGTTTCCACACTTAATCCATCATACAGTGACATAACACATGGAATGGGGAGGACTGGACACACCCATAATTAGCATAATTTATTATTATTATTATTCAATATTCATAGATCTATTAATTAATTAATTATCATTATACTAATAATGATTAACAGTTTTATATACACACATTATTACAAAAATATAATTATGATAACTATTTACTGTTTAAAAATAGTTATTTTCAATATCTCTTTTCAACTATTGTCTTGAAGGCTTGGTGAAGAGAAAGATGAACCAAAATCTGCTGCAGAGCGAACAGATAGCTGTTGAGGGCAATATGAAAAATCTGTGTCACTTGTACGAGTCAAATCTGGATCTGATGCATAGTGATGATTATCACTGTTCCCATCACATTCTGACCAGGTGCTTGATATCTCCATGGAAACACTGCGGTCTCCTAAGCTATGTTTTGGGGTAGAGTGTACGTGCATGGTACGAAATTTTTTGATTAATGCTTTCTGAAGAATTTCGGCGTGGTTGTTTGGTCTAATACCCAATATTTTACGTCTAACTGGAGTACCTCCTGGTGTTTGCGGTACATGGTGTAAAACATCTCTCTCATGAGTAGTGATTTCTTGAAGCAAACTTTTTCCAGAATGAGATGAACAATCACTGTCTTGATTTATTAAAAGATCATGTGATATCACATGATTCTCGTTTACTATTATTGGTGGAGGAGGAATAAGTGGGAGGGGCTTAATTACATTTTGAGATGCATTCTCTTTATTACTGGTATCAATAGTAACATAGTTCTTTATTGAGTCAACAGTCTCCAAATTAGTAACAGTAGTAGGTACTGTACTATTATTAGTGGGTGCTGTACTATTATTAGTAACAGTAGTGGGTACTGTACTATTATTAGTAACAGTAGTAGGTGCTGTACTATTATTAGTAACAGTAGTAGGTGCTGTACTATTATTAGTAACAGTAGTAGATGCTGTACTATTATTAGTAACAGCAGTAGGTGCTGTACTATTATAAGTAACAGTAGTAGGTGCTGTACTATTATTAGTAACAGTAGTAGGTACTGTACTATTATTAGTAACAATAGGTAGGTCTATTATATCATCAACGTCTGTGCTATTTTTAGCAGCCCTCAACTGTTGCTTCTCAGAATCAGTTGGAGTGGTTATATCATGAACTGAACAATACGATTGAAGGTTCTCTTGTAAAGACTTCATTGACTTAACTAATTCATCAGATTCATTGCCTGGAGAAAAATCCGGAATATCTTTTAAAAGATGGCGAAGATCATGAACAAATCTTGTCTTAGCCTGTTCATTCTCCTGAGAAGTTATGTACATATGAACATAATGTTACATACATGCATACATACATACATACATACATATATACATACATACATGCATATATACATGCATACATACATATATACATACATACATACATACATACATACATATATACATACATACATACATACGTAAATACATATATACATACATACATGCATACATACATACATACATACATACATATATACATACATACATACATACATACATACATATATACATACATACATATATACATACATACATACGTAAATACATACATACATACGTACGTACATACATACATACATACATACATACATACATATATACATACATACATACATACGTAAATACATACATACATACATACATACATACATACATACATACATACATACGTACATACATACATACATACATACATACATATATACATACATACATACATACATACATACATACGTAAATACATACATACATACATACATACATACATACATACATACATACGTACATACATACATACATACATACATACATACATACATACATACATACATACGTAAATACATACATACATACATACATACATACATACATACATACATACATACGTACATACATACATACATACATACGTACATACATACATACATACATACATACATACATATATACATACATACATACATACATACATACATACATACATACATACATACATACATACATACATACGTAAATACATACATACATACATACATACATACATACGTAAATACATACATACATACATACATACATACATACATACATACATACATACATACATACATACATACATACGTAAATACATACATACATACATACATACGTACATACATACATACATACATACATACATACATACATACATACATACATACATACATACATACATACATACATACATACATACATACATACATACATACATACATACATACATACATACATACATACATACACACTAGTTTACTTGTTTGATTGAGTCCTTTAAAATTTGATCTCTTTCTCTCACAAGAGCCATCCATTCACCAACACTAATATTAACTACATCTATAATACAAGAAATTGTGTCTATTGTGGATTACTATACTCAAATATTATGTATAGTTTATAATACTGTACTATTTTAATATATCAAGGCTATAGTTCATGGTCCGTTTAGAATTTCGAGAGAGTATTAAATGCTCGCAGTTCCTACAAACGACATTTCTGATCAAAAATATTTTGTACACCTAATAAGGACATCACTATCTAAGTCTGGAACAAATTTCGGACCAATCCAAAACGTTCAATATTTTGGTCTAAAAACGAACCATGAACTATAGTTCATGGTTTTTTTTGAGTTTCGAGAGAATATTAAAATGCTCGCAGTTCCTACAAACGACATTTCTGATCAAAAATATTTTGTACACCTAATAAGGACATCATTAACTAAGTCTGGAACAAATTTCGGACCAATCAGAAACGTTCAATATTTTGGTCTAAAACGGACCATGAAATATAGTTCATGGTCCATTTAGAGTTTCGAGAGAATATTAAAATGTTAACAGTTACTATATACAACATATTTGCATAAAGGTACTTGTGAATGTATATGTATGTATCATACATTCAACAATAAATACATACATACAATATTATGTATGTAGTCTACCAGTGTCCTCATTCTCCAAGTAGATATCTAACATTTCAGTTCTTCTTTCTTCTACTTTAGATTTACGATCTGATAAAGAGTCATCTGTTGTGTACCATCTATACCTCCGTCTGGGAGCTGGACAGACAGACAGGGATTGTTGTATATACATAAACACAAGAGTGTAATTTCATGATTGAACTATTGATAATAATAACTGTTTATCATTACTACAATATGAATAATTTACTGATTGTATTCTTTGATTCTTCCAAACTCTTCTCTTCCATGCCACACCTCACCAATAAAATTCAAATCTGCCTCCTCCTAATGAGATACGCATGCTCATTACATTATGTATTCATAGTTTTGTAGGTGTGTAAACCGCTTTGATCTTCCTGCCTCAGCTGACAAGCATCTTCTTGTACACGAATACATGACATTGTGTAACAGGTAAGTGATATGTAGATTTGTGGTGTATTATTGTGTTATGAAGTGAAACCATTTGTTAGATAATAGCTTTTAATAATAGTACAATGTATGTATGGATTCATGTGTGAATATTATCAATACAATGATACATGTACATACATATGATAACACACACATAATTATATATATTATATATATTATATATATACTGTGTAGTACATCATGACTAGTTGTAATAGTGTATAGTAATTATACATTTAACACACAAAAGAATTGTGGATACTGCATTAGTCTCTGTAAGGTGTGCATGTGTTCTTATACAACTAATTTCAAACTTTCTGACGTATTTAAACTATTTAAAAACCCGTTTACTGAAATATTTTGTGCATGATAGCAGAACTACAAACAGATCACTCAACCTTGTGCATATACCATGTGAGGTAATGATTAGTATCAGAATGCTTTCAAACTCTTACACCTTTACATGCGTTAATTACTGTTTAATTAATCCATAATAATATGAATTTATTACATAATTATAATAATGTATGTACACATGATAAACATTACAACTCTCTGAGCTACATACCTTAAATACCATAGAAGATTATACCTATACTGTAATACATACACTGTACATACATATACATTGAACTATACAATACACATGCATATATACAACTAAATACTTAGGTAAATACATCATAATTACAAACATATAAATTATACATGTACACTATATATAAATACACTATTCATGTACATACATATATACATACATAAAATCATACTTATAATCTTATATTCATAAATATATATATATATATATATATATTTACTCATAAATACATATATACAGTTATATACAACACAAATGAGTATTATCATGTTGACACTTAACTGATTACTTACGGTTAGTAGAATTAGTAGAAAATGTCAAATGTTTTGGTTTCAGTGGCACTAATGGTTTTGAATTGCAATTACGTAAACAGCTCATTACCAAATAATAACGAATACTTTTAAATATAGTTAATAAACAAAACACTACTTATATACTGTAGATAGATATTTAACCTAACTGCTATACCTAGGCCTAGCTTACTAGTAGTGTCATAATCTTGTATCTAAACCGCTTATATATGATTTTGACAAACTGTTATGTATAGTATATTAACACACGTGTACCTTCTATTGTCAGTGTTATTATATCTCATAGTGTTATTGTTTTCAGATTGTTAAATAGTTGTTGATTTCCTCTTTTGGTTGTGTTCATGATGACAAAGACTATTTCACACACATCTTTATATTAACATCTACTATGTGTATGTATGTATGTATGTTTGTACACTGTATGTATGTATGTATGTAATATGTATGTATATATGTATGTACATGTATGTATGTATGTAATATGTATGTATGTATGTTATATGTATGTATGTATGTATGTATGTACACTGTATGTATGTATGTATGTAATATGTATGTATATATGTATTTACACTATGTATGTATGTATGTATGCATACATATGTGTGTATATGCTATTAAACATGTATATATGTATATATACATGTAATTATGTATGTATACATAAACTGTACATAGTTATGTAGGTATGTACAAGTATGTACATATGTATGTCTGTATGTACTTTATGTATGTACATATGTATGTATGCATGTACATTTATGTATGTACATGTATATATGTACATATGTATGTTGTGGTTTATGTAATTATTAGGGAATTTCCAGTATTAGGTAGTGTTAGTCCAGTACAAATTTATTAGAAACATTCCACACAGATAATTATGAATCTATATTAGTTCATGCACGTATGTACATATATACATACATACATACATGTAAATACATACATGTACATACATACATGTACATACATACATGCATACACACACGTACACACACACACATGTCTATATTCCAAATTGATTGTTTTAAAAGAAGCGAGGTTGTAAACAAACAATTTGTTTTTAATTTAATATGATTAAGGCTCTGTGTGTAATTAGATCATGACATATATATATATGTATAATCATTAATGATACACATTACAGTACAATGACAACAACTCAATATCCAGAACCGCTCACAGTGAACTCTCAACAAGAAATTGAGTGGTCTCCAGAGCCCGATTGCCCACCAATAATTTCATCCTGTTTGAATACATGTAGTACCAACACCCTACCGAGAGTCATTACACTTGAGCCCTCTCCAAATGGGTTTTCACACATAGAAGAAAGTGCGACTCCTATACTTAATTTAAAGGAACCTCCAAATGATATTATATCAACAAGACTAAATGATCTATTCTTACCTAGTCCATTAATGCATCGTAAACCTGATATTATCGTTGATGATGACGTTTTCTCGGAAAAGAATGAGAGAAGAGACGATAAAGAAGATGAGAACCTCGTTGATTGGGCTTTCAATATGTATGTTCCTGCCTGTAAGCGTTTGTTAGAATCCTGCAATACTAATCCTGTAGATTTCCATCAAATTCAAGTTTATCTCAGACTTCTAACAAACACCATAACATTCTTCTGTAATGAACATCAGCAACTTCAGAATCAACATTCACGAGGTCTCTCGCCATCGAAAAGTTTTACAGGTATGGATGAATGGATAGATAAATAGATGGATGTATGGATTGATAGATAGATGGATAGATGATAAATAGATGGATGTATAGCTGGGTAAATGGATTGATGTATGTATGAATGGATTGATGGATAGATGGATGGATGAATGGATTGATGGATAGATGTATGTATGAATGGATTGATGGATAGATGTATGTATGAATGGATTGATGGATAGATGGATGGATGAATGGATTGATGGATAGATGGATGGATGAATGGATTGATGGATAGATGTATGTATGAATGGATAGATGGATAGATGGATGGATGAATGGATAGATGGATAGATGGATGGATGAATGGATAGATGGATAGATGGATGGATGAATGGATAGATGGATAGATGGATGGATGAATGGTAATTATGAATGAACAACTGAAATATTGTGATTGTAAAAGGTAATTTGTTGTTAAAATTAATCATTGTTTTAGGTATCTCAGATAGTAGTACTAATGAGATTCCACTACAATATGTTGTTGGTCTTTCCTTGTCTCCACCCCCTACACCTCAACCACATTCTCCCACAAAGCAGAGAAAAGAAACGAGTGTTGCTGTAAAAGTGCTTCGTTCCATTTCTAGCTCTCTTCTACCTCCGCTCCTAAAAGAATCAGAGAACAGATTTTCACAAAACCTATATCGTGATATCATTGTTGCTCTACAGAAGATATCGTGGAAAGTAGAGGCATGCTTGTCTTTCAGTAATCCTAGCAGAGAATATAGCATTCATGAAAAGGTCTTTGAAGACAGTATGAATGATGAGATCAAGAGTTTTATGATAGCGTCTCCGCCTGAAGAACCAAAGATCCTAAATTCACCTGCACACAGAATAACGTATGGCATTGGTGAGAATGGAATTTTGATTGACTCTGAGATGGAGAAATACTGGGAATCACAACGGAGAAGGGATGGAAGTATGGACGATCCTGGAACACCTGACACAATCAGTAGAACGGGATATTTTCGACCAGGTAGACGTACAACAGTTTCTATATCGAAAAGACAAGTTAAGAGCCTTGGACTTGGTGTTGTGGATGCCACAGCTCCAGACAGCCTGTCTCCAAAGAGGAGTAACACAATAGGAATCACTGCGAATGTTCATACTTCTTCGGGTGAAGAAATGGAGGATTTGGATTCTATACGTAATAGAGTTCTACGTAAGCTTGCAAAAGAGTTCCCTCAGTTCAAAACTGAAACTGAAGATGACAATGAAACAACTGAGGTAAAGCGTCCTTCCACTTTACCAATAACAAGTGGATTGACATATACACCTGGTGTTGAGTCTCGTTCTCTGTCAGCACCTCTTCCACCTATTGAACATGTTTCTATTTACCAACGGGATCATTCAAGACAGTTAAGAGATATGCGTTCTTGTGAGCCACCTACAATTATACACGAAGAGAACGAAGGAATGTCTGGATTAAGAGAAAGAACAAAGAGTCTTGAGTTTGATACTCTCACTGAGGTTGCGTCTACACTATCCCCTGAGATGAAGTTGATACATAGTAATTCAACTACTCGCATTCCAGATTCTGGAAGTAGCACGATGCCTACGAAACGAAGAGGAACTCTGATTAAATTAGTTAATAAAGGAAAGAAAAAAGCAAGGAGTTTTGGTCGTGCCGATACTAGAATGAGACAAAGAACACCTATTTATAATCGTAACAAATCAATGTCTGAATTCTTCTCTCCTGAACAAGACCGTGTTGGTAGTGAATCACCTATTGAACATTTTTCATTAAAAGCTCACCCTAGAGAAGCTAGTTGTAAAAGTTCAGGTGTGTCCATCTATTTATGTATCTTTATGTCTATCTATAAATCTATCTGTTTCTATTTATCTAACCATCCAACCATCCATCCGTCCATCCATATAACCACCATCTACATGTATCTATCTGTCTGTCTGTCTGTGTGTGTGTTTGTATGTTTGTCTATCTATATATCTATCTATCTATCTATCTATACATCTATCTATCTATGTATCATAATTATATATACAAGTATATGTATGTGTGTATGATTATATTTTCCAGATTATCTTCATCATCTTAATATTGAAGTAATGGATAAAATAACACATTCTCCAAGAAAAAGAAAATTCTCTGTTTCAACAAGTAAAAACTCCTGTCCTTGTATCTGCTAAATCCAAAATTTTATCTTTCTTCTTCTCTCACCCTCTGTTCCTCCTCCTCCTCTCTTTCCTCCATCTTGTACCTCTTTTACACAACTCTTCTTAAAGATATTCGTCAACCAACTGTAGTAGATCTGAAAGTCTCAACTGACATACCTGATGTGAGTCTACTCTCAATCTCTTCATATTCTTTCTAACCTTCACCCCTAACTAACTAATCTTCCATATTTTTTTTTATTAGTTAGAACAAGCTGAGTATACTATTCAGCGTTCTTTGAAAGATGTAATAGCACTTTACGATTTACTCTTGTCTACTACAGTGACAGGTCTGTGTGTATTAATAATGTAGTAATTAAGTGGATATAGACGAGGTGATATAATTATAATAAATAATAAGTGATGTGTCAGGTAATGAATAATAAATGAGGTGTCAGGTAATGAATAATAAATAAGATATTTAGTGTACATGTAGTTGTACATAATATTTATTATTCATGCACTAATTAATTATCATAATCCTTCATTTATTATTCATGCACTAATTAATTAACATAATCCTTCATTTATTATTCATTAGTTGGATGTCTTCCTGAACGTCCTGATAGACGTCAGAAGGATTGGCGAGAGCATGTTGAGGAATTTCTACAATTCACTGCTTCCTCTCCAGAACTTAGAACTGTTCCTGAGTTTGTCGAGTTTATGAAACCTGGAGAGATGAATGGTATATATGGATGGATGGATGGATGGATGGATGGATGGATGGATGGAT
Source organism: Petrosia ficiformis (assembly GCA_947044365.1). Taxonomy (NCBI): domain Eukaryota; kingdom Metazoa; phylum Porifera; class Demospongiae; order Haplosclerida; family Petrosiidae; genus Petrosia; species Petrosia ficiformis. The sequence continues at coordinate 6,788,163 of OX345644.1, read as the reverse complement.
GGATGGATGGATGGATAGAGGAATGGATGGATGGATGGATGGATGGATGGATGGATGGATGGATGGAGGAATGGATGAATTTTTATATAAATAGATAGTACAGATAGATGTAGTTGTAAATATTTTTACATCTTTATTAAATTATAGCTGAATCTAATGCTGTCCTCCACAAAGACTCTGAAGTATGTAAAAGATGTACTATACACACATACATGTACTTGCACTTGTATTGTACATGTACTTGTTATTGTACATGTACTTGTATTGTACATGTACTTGTTATTGTACATGTACTTGTAATGATCTTATTGTACATGTACTTGTTATTGTACATGTACTTGTATTGTACATCACTTGTAATGGTCTTATTGTACATGTACTTGTAATGGTCTTATTGTACATGTACTTGTAATCAACCTTACTTGTAATGGTCTTATTGTACATGTACTTATAATGATCTTATTGTATATGTACTTGTAAATTGTAATCAACCTTATTCTACATGTACATATAATAATATAATTGTACTTGTATCCAATGTGAATATTGTCTACTGTATATTTATGATGTTTCATATTATGGATATAAAATACATATTAATGATACTAGTAACACGATATGACTTAGAATAGTCAAAAAGGAAACAAACCTTCATGCAAAGAAGTTGTCAACACACATAACATTAACATATAACAGTGTACAGCTTATTGTCTATAACTACTATTAATAGTATCACTGCACTTTTAAATAATTGTCTTTTATTAATTTGGCAGTTTGAACTGATGATGACTTTCTACACTCCATTTACTTATTCCAGTGGACTACCTGGTACACACTATGAAATTGAGCCTGTAGGAAAAGAAACTGGTAGTAAGTCTGTGTATGTATGTATGTATGTATGCATAGTGTATGTGTGTATGTATGTATGTATGTACAGTGTATGTATGTATGTATGTATGCATAGTGTATGTGTGTATGTATGTATGTATGTACAGTGTATGTATGTATACATGTATGTATGCATAGTGTATGTGTGTATGTATGTATGTATGTACAGTGTATGTATGTATGTATGCATAGTGTATGTGTGTATGTATGTACGTATGTATGCACAGTGTATGTACGTATGTATGCACAGTGTATGTGTGTATGTATGTATGTATGCATAGTGTATGTGTGTATGTATGTATGTATGTACAGTGTATGTATGTATACACAGTGTATGTGTGTATGTATGTATGTATGTATGTATGTATGTACAGTGTATGTATGTATACACAGTGTATGTGTGTATGTATGTATGTATGTATGTATGTATGTACAGTGTATGTATGTATACACAGTGTATGTGTATATGTATGTATGTATGTATGTATGTATGTATGCACAGTGTATGTATGTATATATATATATGTATGCATGTATGCACAGTGTATATATGTATGCATGTATGTATGCACAGTGCATGTAAAATTAATTTGTATACATGTACATGTATATGTACATGTATATGTACATGTATATTCATACGTATGAATGTTTATAAATATTCAGAGCATTCAACCTCCCACACATTAATTCCTGATGTATATCATTTATCTTTTCTTTCCTGTTAGCCCCAGTAGCTGGTACACCTCGTTCAAGAAGGAGTTATCCCAGTTTAACAAGTAAAGGGTCAATACACATTGAAAGACACGAGGGAGATGAAGAGGCCACCTTTATTATCAGAGAAGGTAAATTATACCAAAGTCTAGCTAGTGAGTGGCTCAGTTACCATCATCAAAAGAGTCTTGTGTAATGATATTTGTAATAACCTACCTTTAAAGAGGGGGAGTTGGTTTAACCATTTAAACACAAGGCAATATGGAGCTGGTGAGAGTAATAGAAGGTTTCTTGGTAACTGTTGTCTTCGGTAACGATCTTTGAGTAGAAAATGAATTAGGTGAAAACTAGTCATTAGTTATTCATGTCTTTGTTGTACTGACAAGTTGATTTTCATCAGAAAGAATAATTGTGTATCTATATGTACATGTATGTGTGTGTACTGATTTATTATATTCTTTATGTGTGTATTGTAGAAGGAAAAGATACTCTAATTATATCAGAAGATCAGGATAGATTTGTTGTTGTTGCTGGTACATTCCGAAAACTCGTTGAGCAGTTAGCATGTGAAGAGAAGCCAGGTACCTCAAAACTACTTCAATTGTGTATCTACATTAATGTATTTATTGGATTTATGTGTTATGAATACATTTCTCACTCTATTCAGATCAAAGATATGTTAGTACTCTTCTTCTTGGTCATAGACACTTTGGGTCCACAGTTGATTTAATATCACTGCTTATTAAAAGATATCCTACATATTAGTATAACTCTTGAATATCACTCTATTTATATCTCTCTCACTATCTATTTACCTATCCATCCTTCTATGAGCCTATTTTTAATCCAACTACTCATCTTAGTTGATACTCTTTAACATAAAAACACATTTCATATGAAAGTAGCACCTGATGCTTCTGAAGAAGAAATCGCTTATGCTGAGAAATGGCGATACGTAATACAACTGAGGTACGTACATTGTGTGTAAAAACCGATGGACAAACAGATAGTTACAGGCTTTCAAAATCCATTTCAGAGTGTTGGACATAATTTCATACTGGATGAAGACTTTTGGAAGTGATTTTCAACGTTCACCATCAGCTGTAAGCCTTTCATTCTCATCTACTTTCATCTCCCTCCTCCTCCTCTTTTTTTGACCCTCCCCTCTTTTAATCAATAGCTTGAACGGTTACAAGAATTCATTGAAACGTTACGTAATTCCGAAGATAATAACTTCAGTTCTGCTGCTGTTGCTATGTCAGCAAAGGTAATCAAATTATATGTTTTGTACACGTATATATCATTGTAGTACATGTATGTATGTATGTATGTACATGTATGTATGTATGTATATATATGTATGTATGTACATGTATGTATGTATGTATGTATGTATGTACATGTATGTAATTATGTATGTATGCATGTACATGTATCTATCCATTTAAGTTATACATATTTCTTAGTTGTCAACACCAATCAAAAAATCTCGTCATTCAAGTTCTGATGGATTCTCTTCATCTTCTCCTTCTTCCTCACGTTCTCCGTCCTCCTCTCCTTTGCATGCTCAAGTTATATCTTTACATAATAATATTAATGCTTTCTCTGGTATTCAACTGGCTAGACAGGTATTTATATACATGTACATGTATGCATATATTATATACGTATTTTATATAATTATGTACATATAGTTGTGTATGTATATATGAAAGTCTATCGTTATTTTTGATTAGGAACATTGTTTGTATTTGTACATGTATTATTATGTACATGTACATACACGTAATACATGTACATGTACATCATTCTTCAGTTAACTCTGATTGAACTTGAGTTCTTGAGAAAAGTAGATGTGTATGAATTAGCTGTTTACACTTGGGATTCTGGAGAAGGTTAGTTAGTACATGTGTATCTTCAGAAACATGTAAAATTCATTGTCACTTTATCAGCTTTTTAGTTTCATTTTTTTTTCCCATCATATTTCTCATATGATATTTGAGCTGTCTGTTCGTTCTATTTTTTCCAGAAACCCGACAATATCGTAAACATCTTGATGCTTACATAGCAAGATTCAACAAAGTATGCTAACACTCATTATAACCAGCTTTAATAACCACATATCCATGTATACAGGTCAGCTACTGGGTAGCATCAGAAATACTTTATATCCAAGATGAGAAACAGAGAGGGGCTGCAATTGAGAAGTTTATTGAAGTAGCGAAGGTATGAATTCATCCATCTATCTATAAACTCACCATACATAAATCTGTACCTTATATACATGTATTTCATGGTTAGCACTGTCAAGAATTGAGAAACTTCAATACTACTGTTTCCGTGGTAACAGGTCTTTCATTATCATGCATAAGACGGCTTGAAAAGAGTTGGAAGGTATGATAAACTGTCAATAGAGATGTGTGTTAATTTTGTCTGCTACAGTATACTAGTGAAAGAGCGTACAAATCATTCACAAAGTTAAGACAACTAATTACACCAACTAATAATCATAGTGATTATCGAAAAGCTCTTTCTTCCGTGTCAAGAAGAGATGGATGCATTCCATACTTTGGTAGGTAATTTGACTTGTGGGACAAAAATTTGGTATACATACATACATACATGTACATACATACATACATGTACATACATACATACATACATACATGTACATGTACATACATACATGTACATATGTATGTACATACATAAATGTACGTACATACATGTATATTACATGTACATACATACATACATGCATACATACATACATACATACATACATACATACATACATGTACATATATACATACATGCATACATACATACATACATACATACATACATACATAAATACATACATACATTTACATAGATACATATATACATGCATTACATAGATGCATACATACATACATGTACATATAAACATTACATACATGTTATTTATATCATTAGGTGTTTTCATGCGTGATGTAACATTATGTAATGAAGGAACACCAAAGAAATTAAGAAATGGATTATATAACTTTTCCAAATTAAGAACTCTTGTTATGATGGTAAGATTCTTCATTCACATTCAGCTAGCTTATCTCTCCCTTTATACCTACACCTCCCGGCCGCTTAGTTGCCCTTTTCTACCTCATTTCTGTATGTGCCTCACTCCCTTCTTATCAATCTCCTCTTTCTTCATACCTACCCTCCCCTTTGTCCTTTTCTACCTCCTTCCTATATGTGCCACACCCCCTTCTTATCAATCTCCTCTTTCTTCATACCTATCCCTCCCCTCTGTCCTTTTCTACCTCCTTCCTATATGTGCCAAACCCCCTTTTTATCTTTCTTCATACCTACCCTTCCCCTCTGTCCTTTTCTACCTCCTTCCTATATATGCCACACCCCCTTCTTATCAATCTCCTCTTTCTTCATACCTATCCCTCCCCTCTGTCCTTTTCTACCTCCTTCCTATATGTGCCAAACCCCCTTTTTATCTTTCTTCATACCTACCCTTCCCCTCTGTCCTTTTCTACCTCCTTCCTATATATGCCACACCCCCTTCTTATCAATCTCCTCTTTCTTCATACCTATCCCTCCCCTCTGTCCTTTTCTATCTCCTTCCTATATGTGCCAAACCCCCTTTTTATCTTTCTTCATACCTACCCTTCCCCTCTGTCCTTTTCTACCTCCTTCCTATATATGCCACACCCCCTTCTTATCAATCTCCTCTTTCTTCATACCTATCCCTCCCCTCTGTCCTTTTCTACCTCCTTCCTATATGTGCCAAACCCCCTTTTTATCTTTCTTCATACCTACCCTTCCCCTCTGTCCTTTTCTACCTCCTTCCTATATATGCCACACCCCCTTCTTATCAATCTCCTCTTTCTTCATACCTATCCCTCCCCTCTGTCCTTTTCTACCTCCTTCCTATATGTGCCAAACCCCCTTTTTATCTTTCTTCATACCTACCCTTCCCCTCTGTCCTTTTCTACCTCCTTCCTATATGTGCCAAACCCCCTTTTTATCTTCATACCTACCTTCCCCTCTGTCCTTTTCTACCTCCTTCCTATATATGCCACACCCCCTTCTTATCGATCTCCTCTTTCTTCATACCTACCCCTCCTTTTTGTCACCCTTTGTCTTCCTATACCTAATCCTCCCCTCTCATGCATCTCCTAACCTCCCGTACCTGCCACTCCCTCCTCTCAATCTCTATTTTTCTGATCTACTAGTTTGAAGAAATAAGACAATACCAAAAATCAAAATTCTATTTTCCTTCTGATGAACGGGCCCAGAATTTTTGTAGCAACCTCTGGGCCCTGGAAGAACACGAGTGAGTCACTACCTATTTTTATTTGTGCCTATTTCTTTATCCATGTGTCTGAATATACATCATGTATAAACCATCCTCCATTTTTATATACAGACTTTATGATCTATCTTTGTCTCTGGAACCAAGAGAGAACCAAATTCCCAATGGGGCTCAATGACAAATCTGTTTTATTGTCGTGTTTTCTTTTTGTAGTAAATATATTTAAATTTTGTAACTCAACTGAATGTGTGAATTTTAAAAAAATATTTAAAATTTCTTTAATTGTATATGTCCTTTTTGGTATAGTTTATTCATAATATAACAAAAAATATCTAATAATTACTACTGGTTAGCAATGTATATACAATAAGTGTAGTTTTAGAGTTTATCAATGTTAAGAGAGTAAGTGTCAAAAGCTGTATTAGTCTTCTCGTCAGTGGATTAAAAGAATCCCAGGACATTTAATCTTTAATGTTTCATAATTCTGGTGGTACATAATCATAAGTCAGTGTACTCGTATTTGATGTTGTATTAGACATGTTTAATTGATCAAGATCATCTAAGGACTCATACATTTCATCACCATTGTCCTCAAGAAAGCCATTATTTTCATCAACATACGGGTACATAACAGGAGAACTTGTTTCACCAGTTATTGTATTTTGTACCTCTTCATTTGATCTAAACAACACACCACTTTCATATATCACATTATCAACAAGTGAGCTTTGTTGATGTCTTGATATTTCTGATGAACCATTAACTTCTACCGAATTTTCATTACTCCTTTGTCTCATGACATATGCTGGGTTTTTATTCACCCTTACCGAACCTGTCGAGATGTCATCTCGAGCCTGCATGTATGGAGTGTTTAGTAATCCATCTGTATTAATGATGTCCAACCGATGTCCGTTCTTACAGGCAGTGAAACGTATTACAAGAACAATAATAACTACAATTACTAGTACTAGGATAATTCCTGTTACACTTCCAACAACTGTTGCAATGACAGAACGTGACTTTGATGTAGAAGACGTTATATTACTTGATGGACTGTTCTGTGATACTGTTTCAAAATCTTAGCAGAATACAATTATAATTATAATAATTATTATTAATTGATGAACAATGAACACACAGTATGAACAGATATACTGAGATATGATATATAGATAAACACGAAACAATGAAACGATGAATGATATGATTACAAGTACATCTAAACAGTAAGGTCATTATTACCTGGTATCATAGTTAGTAGCATTGTAGAAGATGCATTAACACTTTCTGTAACAGTGGTAACTCTTATATTATAAGACACTCCTTTCATCAAAGACATCATTGTAATACTAAAATATGAAGCATGGCAAAACTATAATAATTATTTGCAAACATGGAACAATGTATGCTATTAATACAATAGTATGTACTATATATAGAACACAATGTATGCTATTAATACAATAGTATGTACTATATATAGAACAATATAAGAATGTACTATATATAGAACACAATGTATGCTATTAATAGAAAGTACTATATATAGAACAATATAAGCTTTTAATAGTATGTACTATATATAGAACAATATAAGCTTTTAATAGAATGTACTATATATAGAACACAATATATGCTATTAATAGAAAGTACTATATATAGAACAATATAAGCTTTTAATAGTATGTACTATATATAGAACAATATAAGCTTTTAATAGAATGTACTATATATAGACACAATGTATGCTATTAATAGAATATAATACAATAGAATGTACTATATATAGAACAATATAAGCTTTTAATAGAATGTACTATATATAGAACACAATGTATGCTATTAATAGAAAGTACTATATATAGAACAATATAAGCTTTTAATGGTATGTACTATATATAGAACAATATAAGCTTTTAATAGTATGTACTATATATAGAACAATATAAGCTTTTAATAGGATGTACTATATATATAACACAATGTATGCTATTAATAGAATATAATACAATAGAATGTACTATATATAGAACAATATAAGCTTTTAATAGAATGTACTATATATAGAACACAATATATGCTATTAATAGAAAGTACTATATATAGAACAATATAAGCTTTTAATAGTATGTACTATATATAGAAAATATAAGCTTTTAATAGAATGTACTATATATAGAACAATATTAGCTTTTAATAGAATGTACTATAATTATATAGGACACAATGTATACTGTTAATAGAATAGAATGTACTATATATAGAACAATATAAGCTTTTAATAGTATGTACTATATATAGAACAATATAAGCTTTTAATAGTATGTACTATATATAGAACAATATAAGCTTTTAATAGGATGTACTATATATATAACACAATGTATGCTATTAATAGAATATAATACAATAGAATGTACTATATATAGAACAATATAAGCTTTTAATAGAATGTACTATATATAGAACACAATATATTATAGAATGACAGTTACTATTAACAAAATGATTGTTACTATTAATAGAATAATTGTTGCTATTAATAGAATGACAGTTACTATTAATAGAATGATTATTACTATTAATAGAATAATTGTTACTATTAATAGAATAACAATTAGGACTGTTACCAGGGTTACAACAGTCTTCAAAACCAGCCGTAACGAACAATATTAGCTTTTAATAGAATGTACTATAATTATATAGGACACAATGTATGCTGTTAATAAAATAGAATGTACTATATATAGAACAATATAAGCTTTTAATACCTGGTACTATATATAGAACAATATAAGCTTTTAATAGAATGTACTATAATTATATAGGACACAATGTATGCTGTTAATAAAATAGAATGTACTATATATAGAACAATATAAGCTTTTAATACCTGGTACTATATATAGAACAATATAAGCTTTTAATACCTGGTACTATATATAGAACAATATAAGCTTTTAATACCTGGTACTATATATAGAACAATATAAGCTTTTAATACCTGGTACTATATATAGAACAATATAAGCTTTTAATAGAATGTACTATAATTACAATGTAATGTACAACAATAAATATATAGTAATAATCATATAATAGTATATTACTCACTTTCTTGTGGTATTAGACACATATACAGTCTCTTCTATATTGGAGTCATCATTTTCAGTTACCTCAATCATGAAGTTGTTAACAATAATATCATTGAAATAATTATTATTATATATCCATTCTATATGAAATGAATTCTCACTGTTAGCAACTACTGATGTGATTACTGGTGAAAATGCTGGATCTGAAATTAAAACAATGTATGTAATTATGAATATGTATCTATGTGTCTCTGTTTATGCATGTGTGTGTGAGTGTTTCTCTGTGTGTTCACATGACTGACAACCAACCTTTACAGTGTTGCCCTACAAAAGAGTTTCCAACACATATACAGTGAGTACAATCCAGATTCTGGTATCCTTTAGGTTCATTGCAATCCAAGTTACACTCTGTACAGAACAAACACATTATCACATATGTATGTATGTATGTATGTATGTATGTATGTATGTATGTATGTATGTATGTATGTATGTATGTATGTATGTATGTATGTATGTATGTATGTATGTATGTATGTATGTATGTATGTATGTATGTATGTATGTATGTATGTATGTATGTATGTATGTATGTATGTATGTATGTATGTATGTATGTATGTATGTATGTATGTATGTATGTATGTATGTATGTATGTATGTATGTATGTATGTATGTATGTATGTATGTATGTATGTATGTATGTATGTATGTATGTATGTATGTATGTATGTATGTATGTATGTATGTATGTATGTATGTATGTATGTATGTATGTATGTATGTATGTATGTATGTATGTATGTATGTATGTATGTATGTATGTATGTATGTATGTATGTATGTATGTATGTATGTATGTATGTATGTATGTATGTATGTATGTATGTATGTATGTATGTATGTATGTATGTATGTATGTATGTATGTATGTATGTATGTATGTATGTATGTATGTATGTATGTATGTATGTATGTATGTATGTATGTATGTATGTATGTATGTATGTATGTATGTATGTATGTATGTATGTATGTATGTATGTATGTATGTATGTATGTATGTATGTATGTATGTATGTATGTATGTATGTATGTATGTATGTATGTATGTATGTATGTATGTATGTATGTATGTATGTATGTATGTATGTATGTATGTATGTATGTATGTATGTATGTATGTATGTATGTATGTATGTATGTATGTATGTATGTATGTATGTATGTATGTATGTATGTATGTATGTATGTATGTATGTATGTATGTATGTATGTATGTATGTATGTATGTATGTATGTATGTATGTATGTATGTATGTATGTATGTATGTATGTATGTATGTATGTATGTATGTATGTATGTATGTATGTATGTATGTATGTATGTATGTATGTATGTATGTATGTATGTATGTATGTATGTATGTATGTATGTATGTATGTATGTATGTATGTATGTATGTATGTATGTATGTATGTATGTATGTATGTATGTATGTATGTATGTATGTATGTATGTATGTATGTATGTATGTATGTATGTATGTATGTATGTATGTATGTATGTATGTATGTATGTATGTATGTATGTATGTATGTATGTATGTATGTATGTATGTATGTATGTATGTATGTATGTATGTATGTATGTATGTATGTATGTATGTATGTATGTATGTATGTATGTATGTATGTATGTATGTATGTATGTATGTATGTATGTATGTATGTATGTATGTATGTATGTATGTATGTATGTATGTATGTATGTATGTATGTATGTATGTATGTATGTATGTATGTATGTATGTATGTATGTATGTATGTATGTATGTATGTATGTATGTATGTATGTATGTATGTATGTATGTATGTATGTATGTATGTATGTATGTATGTATGTATGTATGTATACATGTACATATTACATATTTTAACTGTTTTAGGATATAATTTCATAATGTACATTCCTTATAAGGTTGTAAATATGATTTGTAAGTAATTAATATGCAAATACATCCTGTTGATCACACAATAGTATTATATCATAATATATAACTTCCTGCTTTTTTGTCCATTCAAATCAATACTACATGTACGTATGTATGTATGTATGTATGTATGTATGTATGTATGTATGTATGTATGTATGTATGTATGTATGTATGTATGTATGTATGTATGTATGTATGTATGTATGTATATATGTCTTTTCTTTGTAATTAAACAATTATAATTATATTTATATACACAATGAGCATGTTTTTATGTGTTCCTGACTCCTATACAACATTCAATTGATGTGACATTATTTAATTATAAAACTATATAGGGATTACTACATGAATTATAATAAGTCCATGTAAAACATCCTGTTTAACAGTCCCCACTATTATGTATTTCCTTATATAAGAGAATTACATACAAACTAGCCAATGCATGTATGCATATGTAAGTTACTAAGTTATAAACATACATTATCTATATACATACATGTACACACATGTATACATATATAAGTACATACGCATGTACTTACGTATGTATGTATGCATGTATGTATGTATGTATGTATGCACATATATATGTATGTATGTATGCATGTATGTATGTATGTATGCATGTATGTATGTATGTATGTATGCACATATGTATGTATGTATGTATGTATGTATGCATGTATGTATGTATGTATGCATGTATGTATGTATGTATGTATGCACATATGTATGTATGTATGTATGTATGTATGTATGTATGCACATATGTATGTATGTATGTATGTATGTAATTTGAAGGTATTGTTGTATTGTGCATAAGAATTAAAAACCAAACTAAAAGTATGTTGAATGTGCTTGTAAAAGTAAATAGTTATAATTATACATAATTATATAAATACATGGTGTTATTATCCAACAATATTTTATAAATTCATCATGAACAGATAGTTGAATAAGTATTCATTACATCTAACCTGGTGTTACAACAGTGATGTGATGTATTTGATCAAATGTAAAGTACATTTCCTGCAAATAGTAAATTTCTAGACTCAAATGAAACATTGAATTTGGTTGTACTGGACCCAAAAGGAAACTTCGTAAATTACCTGGTAGAACCATATCAAGAGGAGATGTAATATGATTCTCATTACTATTATCCCCATTGTTTGATTCCATAATGGTGAGTAGGAAACTTCCAATATCAGTTTCAGATAATGTTAACAAAGGTGGTCCAGATACAGACCAATGGAGTTCAATAAACTTAGGTGAAGTAGCTTCACCTGTGAAATGCTCTATAGCAACTTTATTGCTCTCTATAGGTAGTGAAGTTGCAGAAGTACTTTCATGAACAGAAGAAGGAGTAGGTAATGTTATACCTCCAGAGGTGGATGATGATAAACTGTTAATACTCGATGAAGTTATTACTGACATGCACTCTCTTGGTACCATAAGAGGGACTAAACTGCTTAGAATAAAATAGAAACTATTCATCATGTTACAAATTTATGAATTCTGTTTGTGTTTCAGGTTATATAAGGGTGCATTTAATTGTATTCATGACTTTCAATTAAGAGACTGTACAAGTGTTATAATAAATAGATACAAAATACTACAATAGTATCAATAATGTTACTATTAATAGAACAGTAGATAATAAAATACTATAATAGCATCAATGATGTTACTATTAATAGAACAGTAGATAATAACATACTATAATAGTATCAATAATGTTACTATTAATAGAACTGTAGATAATAAAATACTATAATAGCATCAATGATGTTACTATTAATAGAACAGTAGATAATAAAATACTATAATAGTATCATGATGTTACTATTAATAGAACAGTAGATAATAAAATACTATAATAGCATCAATGATGTTACTATTAATAGAACAGTAGATAATAAAATACTATAATAGCATCAATGATGTTACTATTAATAGAACAGTAGATAATAAAATACTATAATAGTATCAATAGTGTTACTATTATACAATAGTATCAACAATGTTACTATTATACAACAATCAATTATTAATGTTACTATTAATAGAACAATACCTACCCTTCTGCATTGGTTTATCACTAGAAATGGATTGAACTGAAATACTGAAACTTTTTCAGTATTTCTGATCAAAAATGTTGCCTGTAGCAACTGTGAGCTTTTAAATGTTATCTTGGACCAAAAATGCTTTTGGAGTTAAATAATAATGTCCTTGTTAGGATTACAAAGTGGTTTTGATGAAAAATATTATTTGTTAGAACTGTGAGCATTTTAGTATTCTCTTGAAATTCTAATCGGACCATGAACTATAGCCTTGGTACTTATTTTTTGATTGGAAAAAACATTTTTCTGAAACTGTTCCTAGAGTTACATAATGATGTCCTTGTTATGTTTCTGCAGTGTTTTTGATCAAAGATGTTGTTTGTAGGAACCGTGAGCATATTAGTGTTCTCTTGAAATTCTAATCGAACCATGAACTATAGCCTTGGTACTTATTTTTGACTGGAAAAAATTTTTTTTCTGAAACTGTTTCTACAGTTACATAATGATGTCTTTGTTATGATTCTGCAGTGTTTTTGATCAAAAATGTTGTTTGTAGGAACCATGAGCATTTTAGTATTCTCTTGAAATTCTAATCGGACCATGAACTATAGCCTTGGTACTAATTTTGTCGGATTTTTCTACACTAGGTAGTTTTGATCAAAAATGTTGCCTGGAGCATTTTAATGTTCTCTTGAAATTCTAAATGGACCCTGAACTATAATAGCCTTGGCAGTAATTCCAAACCAATAGGTTGAGATTAGTCTGAAACATTTCCTAGAATTACATAGAATTAATGTTAAGATTAATTTTGAGAAGTAATTTCGGACAAACAATTTACACAATAGAAAACTTACTATTTATTAATAATTACACATAATAATTATTAATAATATAATATACTAGAAAATACATATAATTGATTATGAACAAATAATAATAAGAGAAGGGTAAGGAGAATTTGGAGGGGTCAAAGTTCAATAGTGATTAACAAAAAAGACAGAAAAGGAATCGAAATATGATGTACAAAATATTATAATACAAGAACAGAAAAAAATGTATGAAAAATCAACACAAAGAATTTGGATCACAATAAATAACTCTCTCCTCACATTCTATTAAAAAGCAAGCAACATATGATGTTTCTAGCCAGCTAGGGTTAAATGGAATGTCCAAATACGACTCCATTTTTTTAAAAGTATTATAACATGTATATATTTGTTTGAGAAAAGCTTTTCAAGTTTGATAAACAAGACTTAAAATAGTCGCAGATTATTTTATAAAACTGCTTTGGAATTTATAATAGTGTTCTGAACAAACGAAAAAAAAGCAATAAATCTATGAGACTCTCTGTGTCCTGTGAGCTGAAGTTTGCCTTGTGACTATTCCAGGAGGATGTAAATACGCATTCTGTTTACCTGACGAAGGTAATCTGTGAAGTGATGGTGTAGATGACGGAGAGGGGACATTTAGTGGAGGAGGAGGTGGGTGAGGGGAGGTTTCTGAAATGTTTGGAGAAGATTGGACTAAACCACTCGCTGTCATTTGCTGGTATGTTAGAGGAGGAGGTAAATTTGATTGTAGTTGGTAAAAGTTTGTCATACTGCTAGATGACGATGAAGACTGATTCTCAAACTGATTAGACTGATTCCCAAGTCTGCTAGATGATAAAAAAGACTGATTCTCAAACTGATTGGATAGATTCCCAAGTCTGCTAGATGATGATGAAGACTGATTCTCAAACTGATTGGACTGATTCCCAAGTCTTTGTTGATTATATACATTACTACTAATAGAAGTATTACTATATTCTGTGGGATGTGATTGTGTATATAAATTATCGTTGCTAATCTCACTATTGTTAGATGCCTGCATCAAAATATGATTTTGAGACATTACTTGTAACACATGAGGGTTCATTTTATCAGGTGGGAATGATATCGATGATGGCATTGTAGGAACTGTAGCTGTGGGGAATGGTTGTAATGAATTGGGAGGCGGAGATGATACTCCTAATCCTGTTAGAAATTAAACATATTCTGTTATTAGTCAGTCCGTCTGTGCAACTATCAATCCATCATACCATTAGTCCATCTATTGAACTGTTCAACTATCAATCCATTATACCATTACTCCATCCCTTGAACTGTTCAACTATCAATCCATCATACCATTAGTCCATCCCTTGAACTGTTTAACTATCAATCCATCATACCATTAGTCCATCCATTGAACTGTTTAACTATCAATCCATCATACCATTAGTCCATCTATTGAACTGTTCAACTATCAATCCATTATACCATTAGTCCATCCCTTGAACTGTTCAACTATCAATCCATCATACCATTAGTCCATCCCTTGAACTGTTTAACTATCAATCCATCATACCATTAGTCCATCCATTGACCTGTTTAACTATCAATCCATCATACCATTAGTCCATCCATTGACCTGTTTAACTATCAATCATCATACCATTAGTCCATCAGTGTTTAACTATCAATCCATCATACCATTAGTCCATCCATTGACCTGTTTAACTATCAATCCATCATACCATTAGTCCATCTATTGAACTGTTTAACTATCAATCCATCATACCATTAGTCCATCAGTGTTTAACTATCAATCCATCATACCATTAGTCCATCCATTGACCTGTTTAACTATCAATCCATCATACCATTAGTCCATCTATTGAACTGTTTAACTATCAATCCATCAAACCATTAGTCCATTCATTAGTTATAATCTCACCTCTTAGCGGATAGACCCCTCTTGAAATTAGACGATGTTGTTGTGAGGGATTAATTAAGTAGGTTTGGTTAGAATGTAAAGAAAATGGTTGAACAGTTGGACTCAGTGTATTTTGTAAGACACCATTCATCAATGGAGGCTAAAAAGAGATTTAGTATAATAATCCACCAGGACAGAGAGATAGATATATACATAGATAGATAGATAGACACAATATAGATAGGCGAATAGATAGAGAGATGGATAGATAATTACACAGACAGTACATGTTAGACTTTAAATCAAAGTTTTGAAAGAAACAGAGAGAGACATCAGTAGATAGATAGATAGATAGAAAGAAAAATGTATACACACCATTTTCAGTTGATGCAAATTTAACGATCCAGAAGTTGGTGTGGCTTGTAATGCTGACTCGTCAATATGATTACCTAACAATTCCTGCTTCATATTAACAGAGTCGATCAATCGTATATCCTCTTCCTTATCACTCCTAAAAACTTCATAATCAGAACCTGTCTCACTGACATGATTTACAAGTGGTCTAGTATTTGGTATTGACACATGAAGTGATTCTTGCTTATCATTTTGTGCAATATTATGTGGTTTCGACGATCTCCGACTACGTTTGCGTCCTTTAGTGGGTGGACCTTCATTAACCACGCCCCCCTCATTAGGAATATTGGAATTTGTAATGATACTACTATCAGATGTTCGTCTATTTGAGTGTCTCGTATTATAAAATGAAGTGGTTTTAATTACAGCAGGTGCTATAACTTCAGTTGACTTTGTCGTAACAGGTACAGTGACAGAGGGAGAGACAATAGAGGAGGAAGAGGAAATAGGATTAAATTTTGATTCACATAATAATATATGGTTTTGATCACCAAGATATGCGTATTTCTGTTTTTGAGGTCTCTGACGAAATAAATGATTATATCGTCTGGAGAGAGAGAGAGAAAGAGAGAGGGAGGGGGGGGAGGGAAAGATTATAATTTTAGTAGTGCCAGTCTGTCTACTGTCTGTCTGTTTGTCTGTCCATTCTCATTACCTTAATATTGATGATTCAGGAACATCATGTAATTCTCTCTCTCTTCCAGAGAGACTAACCAATGATGAACGCAAGGTATCATAACGATGTGAATATAAAGTTAAACCACACCCAGTAGTGCCACGCCCTTCAAATGAACAGACCTATGTATATAAGATGTACATATGTACATACTTCATCTATTTATCCATTCATCCATCCATCCATTCATTCGTCCATCCATCCATTCATCCATCCATCCATTCATCCATCCATCCATCCCTCCATCCATCCCTCCATCCATTCATCCATCCATCCCTCCATCCATCCATCCATCCCTCCATCCATCCCTCCATTCATTCATCCATCCATTCATCCATCCATTCATCCATTCATCTATTATTATAAGTGAATATATTACACTTACAGCAGCTGGTTTAGGATATGACACATCATCTGTATTCATCTCTTCTACAGACTGACATCCCTCAATGACTTGTGAATCAATCTCCTCCATTTCTTCAATACCATCCTCAATTTCATCTTCCATTCCATCGAAATATAAACCTATTGACGGATGAGGAGGACTATCCCCTAATAAAGAATTGACCACACCCCCAGTTCCACCTCTCATAGAGTCTGGTGATAAAGTAGGTGAAGGTGATGTGGGAAGCTGATTTAAAGTGGGTGTGGTTAATGGTGAAATGGGTGGACGTGTGGCTTGACCAGTAGATTTTAATTTTTCTAATTTTCGTAGTTTTTTATTTTTCTTGTACTCTGCTAATAGCTCAGCAAACGGTTTTGATCTACCTTGAATTCTACGACGCTGCTCTAAAGAGTGTATCTATGAAAAAGAGATAACACCATCAGTAGTACTGTTCATCATCCATCCATCCATCCATCCATCCATCCATACATACATTTATCCATCTTCCATTCATCAATCCATCCATCCATCCATCCGTCCATCCATCCATCCATCCATCCATCCATCCATCCATCCATCCATCCATCCATCCATCCATCCATTCATCAATCCATCCATCCATCCGTCCGTCCGTCCATCCATCCATCCATCCATCCATCCATCCATCCATCCATCCATTCATCCATCTATTTATACCTTGCATGATATAGATTTCTTGCAGTACTTCTTGTCAACGTCTATCCATACTCCACAGTGTCGATCCAGATCAAAACCTATAAATAGTAACAGATCATATCCTATAAATAGTAATAGTTAGTTATAACAGTAGATCTATAACTTAACTCACAATGGTTTATTAAAAGTGGATTAAGTTGTAGTTAACCAAACCAACAATAGAGCAGATGTACATATCAATTAATAAATACCTTTACTTTTCTTTCCTCCTCCTCCACCTAATCCACCACTAGCTGAAGATTGACCATAGGTTTGTATTGGTGATACTACAGGATTCCGACGAAGAGGCGGTACTCTGAGAACTTGTGAATGATATAATTCTAAGAGAGAAAGAGAGAGTGAGAAAGAGAGATCATTAGTGAAGTAACATCATTAAAAATTATTTGTAATATATAACTATTTACATGCATATGCACATACCTACACACACAGACACACACCTACACACACAGATGGACACACAGGCACAGACATACACACAGACACAGACACAGACACAGACACATAGATACACACACCTACACACATCATGAACCACTGACTGACCTCTGTGTCTCAGATATGCTTGACTCTTCACTACTCTATCACATATTTCACACACAACTAGAACCATCTTATCAGTAGCTGGTTCCCTACCATATATGGCCATATCTATGATATACATGTATAATATGTTAGGTAGGAGATTTGATAATTAATTACCCTCTTTGTGTAATCTTCCTGAAGTGGGTGAGAGTGGATGTCGCGTACTTGAAAAACTTCCTTCTCCTGATGATTCTGAAATGATGAGAATGATAGAATGGGATTGGGGATTCAAGGATATGAAATAGGTATGATAGAAGGAATGGGATTGAGGATTCAAGGATATGAAATAGGTATGATAGAAGGAATGGGATTGAGGATTCAAGGATATGAAATAGGTATGGTAGAAGGAATGAGATTGAGGATTCAAGGATATGAAATAGGTATGGTAGGGATTGAGGATATGAAATAGGTATGATAGAAGGAATAGGATTGAGGATTCAAGGATATGAAATAGGTATGATAGAAGGAATGGGATTGAGGATTCAAGGATATGAAAGCAATGACAGAAAGAATGGGACCAAGGATCCAAAGATACGAAATAGGAATGACAGAAGGAATGGGATTGAGGATTCAAGGATATGAAATAGCAATGACAAGGAATGAGGTTGAGGACACAAAACCGGAATGAAGAGGAGTTTAGATTATCATTAACAAAAAGCCCACAATAACGTTAATGAATATTGTGCCACGCCCCTTCATAAAGTGGACCCATTTAATGATCATACGAACACTATTAATTAGTTAATGACACTTCTTAAAAAGGAGCGACCCCGTATTAAACCTTTCAATAATTCATTACATACAATAGCATACTCTTACCCCTCTGCCTCGCATACTCTTCAAATTTTGTCCAATTGTCATCTCTACGACCCATCCTTCCCACAGCCATGACAGAACACTGGATTTTTGAAGTTGGTTCCTCCCCTACACACAATTCAACTCGAGGGGGGGAGTTTAAATTTTGACCTCAAATAGGAGTGGCAATAAGGAACAGGTTCGCTCTGTAACTCTGTTGAAGAAGGCCATACACCTATTGAATCAATTGATGCCTTTCCTGGGATTCTTTCTTGAATATACACAGAAACAAAGCTTTTTAATCCCCAGTTCAAACTTCCTAAGCTAGGGTAGCCATTTTCTAATTTCCGTAATTAAAAATTCCATAACCGTATAATTAGATACAACCACACCCCTGACACGCCCATTTAAATGGCAGTTGTGGAAGAAGGACACACTGTCCTGAGCTATCATAATAGCTTGTTAAAAGAATCTGATCTATTACTTCTCCAAGCTCCAAATTGGCTGAATGATAAAATAATTGGTTTCTATTTTGAGTAAGAAAAGTTGCAATGGGCACAAACTGTAAAATATAATTTATTTTCTACATCCAGATATCTAGAAAATGCAGTTTTTTTGGATGATAAAGACAAAGTGTGTTTTGTGAGCCCTGATGTTACGCAGTTTATTAAATTATATGAAGGTCGTTCAAAGTTTTAATGAGGTCACATGATTCCTTTATGAGGTCATATGCCTTTAAATCTAGCAAGGGCATCGTCTAATTAAATAATATTTTTCATCAAAACCATTTTACGCATGTATCGATGTGACGCTACAAAATGTTCTGACAAAATGTTCTGAAAAAATCAATTTGTAGTCTCACGAGCTAGACTAATTAGGTTTCAAAATAGTACCAAGGCTATAGTTCATGGTTCAATTAGAATTTCAAGAGAATACTAAAATACTCACGGTTCCTACAAACAACATTTTTGATCAAAAACACTCCAAAAGCATAACAAGGACATCATTATGTAACTCTAGGAACAGTTTCAGAAAAATGTTTTTTCCAGTCAAAAATAAGTACTAAGGCTATAGTTCATGGTCCGACTAGAATTTCAAGAGAACACTAAAATGCTCACGGTTCCTACAAACAACATTTTTGATCAAAAACAGTGCAGAAACATAACAAGGACATCACTATGTAACTCTAGGAGCAGTTTCAGAAAAATGTTTTTTCCAGTCAAAAATAAGTACTAAGGCTATAGTTCATGGTCCGACTAGAATTTCAAGAGAATACTAAAATACTCACGGTTCCTACAAACAACATTTTTGATCAAAAACAGTGCAGAAACATAACAAGGACATCACTATGTAACTCTAGGAGCAGTTTCAGAAAAATGTTTTTTCCAGTCAAAAATAAGTACTAAGGCTATAGTTCATGGTCCGACTAGAATTTCAAGAGAACACTAAAATGCTTACGGTTCCTACAAACAACATTTTTGATCAAAAACACTGCAGAAACATAACAAGGACATCATTATGTAACTCTAGGAGCAGTTTCAGAAAAATGTTTTTTCCATTCAAAAAATAAGTACCAAGGCTATAGTTCATGGTTCGATTAGAATTTGGAGAGAACACTAAAATGCTCACGGTTCCTACAAACAACATTTTTGATCAAAAACACTGCAGAAACATAACAAGTACATCATTATGTAACTCTAGGAACAGTTTCGGAAAATTTTTATTCCAGTCAAAAAATAAGTACCAAGGCTATAGTTCATGGTTCGATTAGAATTCAAGAGAACATTAAAATGCTCACAGTTATAACAATTATAATATTATACTTTATTAGAACTATGTAGTTAGGGAGATTTTTATCGTTATGACAAATATAGGTCCAGAAATTGGAATATTCCTGGAACCACTGATGTTGAGTGAAAAGGAACTTGTAGTATTAGCTATTAATAGTAATGCATCTTTAACAAACTCTGGTGGGACTCATTGGTAAATATATATATATATATACGTAATGAATACATACATATATATATACATATGTACATTCATACATACGTACATACATACATACATACATACATACGTACGTACGTACATAGTACATACATACATACATACCTATATACATACGTACATACATACATACATACATACATACATACATACATACATACATACATACATACATATATACATACAT
>OX345644.1:6759076-6764076 GCA_947044365.1 Petrosia ficiformis | reverse complement strand
ATTAAATTAGTGATGACATTGGCGCTAGAGAAACCTTTGATAATATTTCGAGACAACTTTGATTATTCAATTATAATCTTATTTGGTAAGTGATGAAGCAAATTCCTTTCATTAGTACGCTACTACCAATGTAAACACTTCTAAGAAATTAATGATATCAGGGCTAGTAAGTAATTAAGCCCTTATATTACTACTTAATATAATTATTAGATGCGAAATATTTGTGAGTTGGACAATGAAATATCAACAGAAAAATACTTGATGAAATCATTACAAGTCAATCAATATTTCAACTATTGTTTATACTTGTCTCTTCTGCCCACAACACTCTAGTGGCCTAGTAGTTAAGAGTGGAATCTGGGTTTAAGTCACAGCGGAATTTTCCTCCTCTACAATTTTAGCATCACTAAACAATAGCCATCAGAGATATTCAATGATACAGTAATGTACCTATCAACCAATAGTGTGAGGACCACTAGACCACAGGACTAATTACAATAACCCAACCAATAGACCAATAGACATGCATTAATGTACTCGTACTATACACTATAGCTAACCTGATTTCAATCCTTTTTTCACAATTGGTGTAGGCGTTACTGTTAAATTATCACCATTTTCTGAAATCTCTTTTGTTGATAATGTTGGTACTTCAACTACTGCCGTGGGATTAATTACTGCACTTGAAAAATTCCCAGAAGTAATGGTAGATGTTACAATATTTGTAAAATGACTACTTGAAGTGGAATGTGATGACAATGGGTTCTCAACTGAATAATGTGAGGTCTCTCGCGTTAGGGACGTTTCTGGTATTTCTGTTTTTGTTATCAATGCTGAAAAGGTCACATTTGTTGTAAAAGGACTTTCCAAAGAATGACTTCCAAATTTAGTAGTTACTGTTTTGAAAGAAGTTGTAGAAGTATCTGGTAATCTAGTAAACAATTCTGTTTTAATAATAGAAGATGTGGAAATCGTTTTATAAGTTGCAATTGGTGATGGTGTTTCTAGAATTGTTGTTTTGGTTGCATGGGCAGTTCTCGACTGTATAAAAGTTTGAGTTTTCACTGTCGTGTCAGTTGGTCTGAAGTGAGATTCGGTTGGAAATGTCATTGAATATTCACTGTATATGACTGGTATTATATTATCTACAGAAGGCTTTTTGATTGTGATTGTAGGTGTTAAGAAGATTTCAGATTGTATTGTATCATCAATATAATCAACATCATATTCATTATCACCAGATCCAAGTGGAATATCTGTCAATGAAAACAACTGTTTTGAAACATATATACATACATACATACATACATACATACATACATACATACATGCATATATATACATACATACATACATACATACATACATACATACATACATACATACATACATACACACACACACACACACACACATACATACATACATACATACATACATACATACATACATACATACATACATACATACATACATTTACACATATATATTTAAAAAAGGAACTGTTAACCATAGTCCTACATACAAGTTTGTGTATATTTAAGTATGTCGGTTGAAAAGGAAATTTGAAGGATATTTCAATACATACATATACATACATACATACATACATACATACATACATACATACATACATACATACATACATATTTTAATAAAGAAAAGGGACTATTTATAATAGTCATATGTGTATACCAAAATATGTGATGTTGTTTATTTAAGGTACAATGATCAGTCAATTGTAACTTAAATAGGAAGTTAAGGATATCTACATATTATATTTGAGTGGGTGGATTGTATAAACACTAGTCAGTAGTGTAGGCATTGTAATATTTCTCTATAAATAGTATTTGTATACCTGTATGAGGAGGTGGTACAGTAACATCTAGTATCTACATTCACTGGTGGGATTACAGCCTCGTGATAGACCTGTTGTATAGGACAGGTGAATTGGGCTGTGTTTGTAGCAGTATGGCGTATGGCATACATATACATACACATACACGAACAGACATAATTATGTAAATATATACATACATACAGACATGCATGCATGCATGCATACATACATACATACACACATACATACATACATACATACATACATACATACATACATACATACATACATACATACATACATACATACATACATACATACATACATACATACATACATACATACACACATACATACATACATACATACATACATACATACATACATACAAACATATAAACATACATACATAAATACATACATACATACATACATACATACATACATACATACATATATGATACTAATTACTGTCAATATTTGTACAGAAATATTAGTTCGTTGGCGTGAGAGAATGATAACAATCTATTATATTTGCACCATCAGTAAATACATAATAGATAAACAAATATTATAATATGTTTTATCCCTTTACATCTGTCCCAACCCTGAAGAGGTATTCATTTGACAAATAACCAAACTATATCGATTTAACATTCCAGTCTGTGTATGGTGTTGATCTTCTGTACTTTAGGAGAACCGAAATGAGATTTAATTACAGTATATGTATGTGTATACACATGAATGTGTATATGTGTGTATACATGTATGTGTGTGTGGTGTGTAGTGTGTATGTGTTTATGTGTATATGCATGTATGTGTGTATGTGTATGTAGTGTGTATGTGTTTATGTGTATATGCATGTATGTGTGTATGTGTGTATGTGTTTATGTGTATATACATGTTGTGTGTGTGGTGTATAGAGTGTATGTGTTTATGTGTATATGTATGTGTGTATGTGTGTGTATTTCTGAATTGCAACAAGTAAAATACGATTACAACTAAAAAAGGAAGCTCTACTTGAAACCCACATTTGAAGATGTTTACTGAACTAATTTCAATTCCATAATGATGTTGTATCTTTGTCATTGTTTATGTCAATTAAACCATTTTTGGCAATACCTAATAAATGTATTGACAGAAGATTCCCCCATTACAAGACTATTGTGTGGGAATGATATTGTGGTAGTAGTTTCAATACCTTTTATCATTAGTAAATTAATTCGGAGTATACACTCATAAATTAATTGATATCCTGACATGAGTACACGTACCAATTTAATACGTGATGCTGCTTAAGGGATGATATGAACATGGTTAACAAACCAGCTGTGGGAGAGATAATCGTTCAGTGATCTTAGAAAACAATTAAGAATGTACTAAAACATATCTAAAATAGTTGTACACACTGTATATATAATTATGTAATATTATATAAGATAGTATACTGTAAATTTACTAATACAAACTATTTGCAATTATGATAACACATCCTATGCAATGTATTTCATCATCTGGTCAGATAGACAGACAAACACGTACGTGTATACGACTCCTATATACATATACAGTGAAGTGCATGAGACACGCATGTGAAGGGTTGATAAACAATACATATAACTTCACTAAATTTGGTACACCTTTGTTGTGTGTTAAAGGATGTTTAAGCTAAACACTGGAAGTGATATGTCACCTGGTATATTTCCCATTTCTAGTATAGAGGTGTCCTTAATACACTATGTTACAGGAAAACTCCTGAATGATTGGGCAGTGTAATATTTACATCACTGATAAAGGTAGTTGCATAACTTCTGAATTATTAAAAACAATTTTTGATTGGTTAAAACAAACACAAAACTATTGATTTCATTTCTGTAAACACATTGTAGATTTAACTCTGTATCACATATATCTTAATCATGCATCTACACAAGTTAAATAAATAAGAGAAGATTAGTGTCATTAGCAGTGAAGTGTCCTTTATCCGAAGTATTAGTTATATTATATATTTAACTAGCAATCTTGAAGTAGTTGAATATTATATCCAATTGTGTAATGTATTAAGCGAGGGTTGGACTGAGAAAGAATTTCAATACGCAATTAACTTAATTTTCATCACTACAAAAATAGGGTAATTTAATTTATTCAGACTTCACAAAGAGCAAAATTAATTTACAAGTCATGCAGATATCCAATATGATATGACCAGAAACATTAGACGTGGGACACCATGCATTATCTAATTGGGATAGCCAATAATGGAATTACTGACATAGCTTCATATTAGTATGAATTATTAATAAAAAATTTTATAGATTGTTATAGAAGAATTTACACTATGGAATTTTCTGCTATAATGCTTCATTAGCATTTTGATGTTTCACTGTAAGTGTATTTAAAGGGTTTTCTGTTTAATGTATGCTGTTAATATCCTTATTGTTTCCTGATAGTCAGACACTAATAGAAATCTACTTGGATTCTATAAGTACTACAAATATACTTAAATGCAATAATGAAAATGTTTAAAAGATGAGAAAACAACAGTGAATATACAACAGAAGCCATTTTGTATATACAGAAACACACTGTGCATGTCATTTACTATTGATGCTGAGCTCCAATGGAATATGATACCATAAACATAATTTGAAGGTATTTTACCTGATACGTAGTTAATGTTTGATAACAGCCTCAAATAGAGGCCAGTAAAAAGGAAGAGAGAAGAAATCTTAATAATATCATATGTAATTATATAATTGAGGAAAATGTGAATATTAAATTGATACAAGTCATTCTTATACGGAATTGTGATGTTACTAATAATACCAATGTATTTCATAATTTATAATGTAATGATGTTACTATTTATAGATCTATGTTACTAATAATACCAATGTTTTTCATAATTTATAATGTAATGATGTTACTATTTATAGATCTATGTTACTAATAATACCAATGTATTTCATAATTTATAATGTAATGATGTTACTATTTATAGATCTATGTTACTAATAATACCAATGTATTTCATATAATGTAATGATGTTACTATTTATAGATCTATATTACTAATAATACCAATGTATTTCATATAATGTAATGATGTTACTATTTATAGATCTATATTACTAATAATACCAATGTATTTCATATAATG
>OX345644.1:6639076-6754076 GCA_947044365.1 Petrosia ficiformis | reverse complement strand
TGTAGTATTAGTAAGGCATCCAAATATGTGCTTACTTCTATAGTTTCAGCAAAAGTGTTCACCAGCACAGAGCTTATCACTGCAAATGGCCTGTCTTGCAATCAGTAGCTAAGTATACTCTCCAAACACGATTTTACAGTTCTGCCCCAATTGCAATTATAGCGATCGCGCACATGGATGGGCGCACGGCGCTGATATTTGATATTTAGCGCCAACAGCTCCACCCAACAACTGATGCTCTGCAGGACATTTAGCACATTCTGTGTGCAAACTGTCAGAATCATGATGACTAAATTCAGTAATAACTTCAGATCAATCATTTTACTTCACCATTCTTAGGAACTATAAATGGAGCTATACAGATAGCTCACTAATTTACTATCTGTTCAAATAGGAAATAGTAAAATGTTATTTTTTTCAAATAAGAAATTAGCACCTAAGTATTGTCCTATATATAGATGGATGTTTATGGCAAAAGAGACTTATATTCTGAATCAACATTTTAATAGTTGGTCTTCCTGCCATATATACACTACTATAACATGCCCATTGAACTGGATCTATTACTAGTGTTGCAACACTGAACAATAGTCTAGCTCAATGCAGCTTAACTTCAATAATAGACCGAGTGTCATA
The DNA here is from genome assembly GCA_947044365.1 of Petrosia ficiformis. Classification (NCBI taxonomy): domain Eukaryota; kingdom Metazoa; phylum Porifera; class Demospongiae; order Haplosclerida; family Petrosiidae; genus Petrosia; species Petrosia ficiformis. Next base: position 6,753,440 of record OX345644.1, on the reverse strand, counting down.
ACTGATAAGTTGACGATTTGTTGTATAAGCCATGTAGACAGTTGTTTTGCTTTGTCATGTGAAAGATGTATACAACATGCATAGCAACATAGTATTATATGTATTATGTATGTATGTATTACATACAAACATACATACATACATACATACATACATACATACATACATACATACATACATATCTACTTACATACGAATGTAAAATATAAATTTGGGATGTCACGTGACAATTAAGGTATGCCAACAATATAAATATTTCTATTGAAGTTGTATTTGTTGAGGACAAAATGACACTAAGTAAGAAATAAAAGAAGGATATGGAATGTCACATAGATATGTAATTAGAGGTGTCAACATAGTTATGGCAACATATGTGTAAGTTTGGATTGTCTACCCTAAGCACAGGAGCCTTCAAAAGACATTCTGTGATAACAAAAATTACAAACGTATGTATGGAATTATAAACAAACAAATATTTTGTAATGACCATTGGATTGCATCACTTTCTTTTGCTGTTTTTTACCAAAAATGGCAAATTAAATATGTGAGAGGGAGTGTATAGTAGACTCTTTCATTCTGAGTTCATAACTGATGCAATCTATTTCTTATACTGTATTTCATCATTTCCATGCACATGTAATGTACATAGCGTATGAACATACATAGTGATATAGATGACTGCCAGTGTCGCACCTTGTGAAATGTCAAGTCTTATAGATGTTAAAGATTTGTACAATCACTATAAAAGTGCTTTTCAATTTTTTCATACAATATAATTATAATAGTTAGTTAATTAAAACTGTGGGCGGCCAGCTGATATAATGCTGCAGCTGTAATAACAATCTTGGTATATATACTGTCACTACACTGTTGAGTGTCGACTAAAGCAGTACCATTGCTGCCATATAGCCTGCTATGATTGCTAGAAAACCTACCAACTCACGAAGCCCAAGAAGAGAACCGGAAATATACCAAGTATAAAAAATTCCAGTGTAGAGCCAGACGCTACAATTCAGTGCTTTTAAAAAAGGCAACAACTGCTGACGAGGTATCAATCATATATATATAAATATTGGAAAGAAGTCTAACTTATTTGAAAATAGAAATGCAGAGATCAAATTGGAAATATACGTGTACTGTGTTACTCAGCATATGTTTACTGACTAACTCTCTATCACTAAGAAGAGGGAAAGTTTTGAATTCTGAGAGGAAAGTTAGAAGAGGTTAGTAGTACATGTTTTGATTTACTTGTTATTGCAGTTATGAAAACATTGAGTGTAGTATGTAACATAGTAATTATATATATATAAATATTTGTATATATACAATTAATGTTGTCTTTTCTTTGCAGGTGGAGAAGAAGGAGAGATGTTTGAAGGTGATATAAACATCAATTTAAGACTAACAGATGATAACAAGATTGAGAAACGTATGATAATGCAAGATTCAGAATTAGATATTGGAAGTGGTGGTATAATTGATGAAATACTACCAGAGATGATTAGCGGTGATCTGTGGAACGATAAAATAGTTCATTACAAATTTGACAGAGATATTGGTAAGTTGCTGTGATGATATGTAAATGCAATGCTAACACATGATTGCATATTAAAATTGTAGTTACATTTCATAAATACTATTGTATAAGTACATATGTAAATTTACATAAATACAGTAACACTCCATTGCAGACAAAGCACAATTCATAATAAGCTATAATTTGTCCGAATTGTCTCTGTTGGGATGTGGACTCATTTATCTACATACAATAAATGTTATATATTACACTTTCCACAGATCCGGAATTGAGATCCATATTCACGGATGCAATCAATGATTTCCAAACATATACTTGTCTTAAATTCGAACCAGCAGTGAGAAATGAAGTTGCCTTCCTGAATTTGACAGACAAACTTGGGTAATTTAATAACTATCAAGCATAATTATATTACTATAATTATTATTTACGCAAGCGTGCATGTGTGTGTGTGTGTGTGAAAGAAATGACTTGCATAATTATGTATTAAACAATGCATCACATGTAAATTGAAGTGTAATATTCATAATGATGTATATATTGAAGTATTACAACACTTGTAATATTGTAACCTCAGCGTCTACATCTCAGACAAACCATTGTCGCCAAAATTGTCTAAATTGTCTAAATTGTTGAAATATTTCAGGGCTGTATTTAACCATATTAGGCTTAATATATTGCTTTCCCTTCTTAAAATTATTATTTAATTTATTTTTTAATATACTGCAGGTGTTCGAGCTTTATTGGAAGAATTGGTACGATGCAGGAAGTGTCGATCACGTCTCAGTGTAAAAAAAAGGGTCAAGCTATACACGAAATTGGACATGCCATAGGAATGTGGCATGAACATACACGATACGACAGACATAATTACATAAAAATTATATGGCAGAATATTGAAGACGGATATGAGCATAATTTTGATCTTTACGAACATCCCAATACACCAAATATAGGATACGACTTTATGAGTATTATGCATTATCCAACAAATGCATTTACTAAAATCAATGGTTTCAAGACCATTATGGTTGCTGATGGTATCACACTTCCACCATGTTTAAATGGAAAGATTGGACAAAGAAATAGACTGAGTTATAAAGATATGAAAAGAATTAATACTATGTATCGTTGTGAAGGTATGTAATTTACATATAATCTATCTATCTATCTATCAATCTATCTATCTATCTATCCATCTATATATCTATCTGTCTGTCCGTCTATGTCAATTCTACTATAAACTATAATATTTTTTTTAGAAGAGCTCAGTAGAATGGGACTAGATCCATGCCCTACACCAGAACTACCAACCCCAACTAGTTCTACTTCAACAACAATAACAACACCATCAACACCAACACCGACACCACCACCGCCACCTTGTAAGAAAGGAATTGAAGAAGGTATTTAAAAGATATATAATAATTATATATATACTAGTATTAATAAAAATAGCCTTTCAAATGCGTATCAGGGTCAAATTCCTCAATGTGAGTGCAGTTTATCACTTCTCACTTGTAATAACATACATAGTTCTGAAGCGTGGGGGAGTCTGGGAGCACATAAATGTTGTGTTGGTTTAATATTTCACAAGCTTTTTTGCATCATGTAATATTGTTAATTAGGTATTTACCAAAATATGTACATGTATGTATGTATGTATGTATGTATGTATGTATGTATGTATGTATGTATGTATGTATGTATGTATGTATGTATGTATGTATGTATGTATGTATGTATGTATGTATGTATGTATGTATGTATGTATGTATGTATGTATGTATGTATGTATGTATGTATGTATGTATGTATGTATGTATGTATGTATGTATGTATGTATGTATGTATGTATGTATGTATGTATGTATGTATGTATGTATGTATGTATGTATGTATGTATGTATGTATGTATGTATGTATGTATGTATGTATGTATGTATGTATGTATGTATGTATGTATGTATGTATGTATGTATGTATGTATGTATGTATGTATGTATGTATGTATGTATGTATGTATGTATGTATGTATGTATGTATGTATGTATGTATGTATGTATGTATGTATGTATGTATGTATGTATGTATGTATGTATGTATGTATGTATGTATGTATGTATGTATGTATGTATGTATGTATGTATGTATGTATGTATGTATGTATGTATGTATGTATGTATGTATGTATGTATGTATGTATGTATGTATGTATGTATGTATGTATGTATGTATGTATGTATGTATGTATGTATGTATGTATGTATGTATGTATGTATGTATGTATGTATGTATGTATGTATGTATGTATGTATGTATGTATGTATGTATGTATGTATGTATGTATGTATGTATGTATGTATGTATGTATGTATGTATGTATGTATGTATGTATGTATGTATGTATGTATGTATGTATGTATGTATGTATGTATGTATGTATGTATGTATGTACAATTATAATTAGATTTTTCTTTTGTATTACAGAGCACATAATTAGTTTAAGGGTTATAGATGAGAATGGGAAAGATCCTATAACATGTACTACAAATTGCGATAGAGGAAACTGTTCTGCTGAAGATGAAGATAATCCATTTGCTGCTTTTGTTACTGGTAGTTGTGGAAAATGGTTTAAAATACTCATGACACAAAAGAGAAAAAACCCTTTTATAAAAAATGGAATGAAGATTGTTTTACAGTATACCCACAGAGACGGTCATTGGCTTGATTGTGGTAGAGATGAATGCAAGTTAACAAAGTGTGATCGAAATCCTACTTCAGAAGTCACAAACCATACTACAGATATATGTACGCAACATCATTTGGAGATATATAGTACTGGAAAAAGTTCAAGAGTGAGAACAGATGAATTCGTTTACATTAAGGCTGTCGATAGTGACAAATATTTAAATTGCTTTGGTAAATCATGTAAATTGATTACAGAGGGTGATTGTAGTGAAATCGAGTCATCGGGTGCTTCAGGTGAAGACTGTAATAGATCGTATTTTGAAATAGAAAAACAAGAAAAATGTTTATAATGTTTATTTCAATTATTACAATTTCTAATCCGGCACCACCTAGGTTAACTAGAATGACTCTTTCAATTCTCACTTTTGATTATTACATTTTCTGTAATATGTAAAATATTGTAAATTCATCACTCATGATCTAATTATGGGATATTTAAATCGACTGACTGAGACTGTATGATTATACTGTGTATACGAAATAGTATTAATATAGTAACATGTACACAATCTGTTTTAATTCTTGTATGGGCAAAGGACCATTTGTTATTATTATTCAACATTTTTAATAAAAATGGAAAAACAAAAATAATAAATATTTAAATTATAATTATAATAATTATTATATATAAACCAAGTTACATACACACACATACATACATAATATATGTGCATACATAAATGCATACATACATACATACATACATACATACATACATACATACATACATACATACATACCTACATACATACATACATAAATACATACATACATACATACATACATACATACATACATATATGTACATACATACATATGTACATACATGCAGATATACTTATATACATATGTACATACAATGTACATACATATGTTTGTACATACATGCATATATATGTACATACATATATACTTATATACATATGTACATACATACATACATACATACATACATTATTATAATCAATAGTTACAATTTAGCGCTATTTTGTAATTAAAGATTTTACACGATCAATTATCTATTGTTCTCAAATTCCAGACAATTTGTCTATCCAACAAAACATCTTTACCATTAACAGTGATCATACATACATACATACATACATACATACGTACATACATACATATACATACGTATACATACATACATACATATACATACATACATACATACATACATATATACATTCAGACAGACATACATAGTATATATATATATATATGTATTACATACATACATATATACATACATACATACATACATACATACATACATACATACCAGACATTATATCATAATTTGTAAACAGTAACCGATATTGCATAATCATTATGTGTCATTGTTTGCTATCTGGGGATTTGTGTTGTGTAAAAAATGGGCTCATTTGGTTGCATGTGGGAATTAATATATCAATAGCAGATGTTATAGTGGGACAATACTCACCTCAAGCAATCAAGTTAGAGGTCTTATTAAATGTTACATCACTGTTATCATTACACGTTCTTTCAGTAAGTGAAGTTATTGTGTCTTGAGTTGTAAGTAGTACTCAGAGCAACTTATAATTAAATAACAATTCAATGGTTATATATTATTTTGTCATAGATTCTATTTTACCCAAGAACACATTTTCTATGTATGTATGTATTTATGTATGTATGTATGTATGTATGTATGTATGTCTGTATGTATGTATGTATGTATGCATGTATGTATGTATGTATGTATGCATGTATGTATGTACGTATGTACATACGTATGTATGTATGTACGTACGTATGTATGTACGTACGTATGTGTGTAAGTATGTAGAATGAACGTAGGTACTTGTAAATGGATAATGTTAGGAAGAATGATGAATTATTAGTCAAGTTTAGTTTAATAACTAAGAATGGTTATCTATTATATTTAGGATCATAGCTATGTCATGAATGCTTTTCTCTTCACAGTTAAGTCTTGTTGGTTCAACATAACACCTTATTAGTATAAACATTAGCCTAGTGAGGATTACATCAGATTATAATGAACTTGCTTAATATTGTGTGAACTTAAAACCTGATCGTCTAAAACAATTAGAGGAGTTACTCCATTTATGTTAATATATAAATATTATAGCATATGTAATTAGTAAATGCATACATATAAGCATGTTAATCCAATAACTCTGGGATATTGAATGCCGTCAAGATATCAACATGTCTGCATAACATACATAAACAAGTCTATCAATGGCAATAACAGAATAATAGTGTTAATATATACCTACTATATACATTATAATAATTAGCAAATGGATATTTGTGATAGAATTTAGACTTAATAATGCATTATGCTACAACTCATATTTCCGTCACAATGTCGCCAACAGACTGGGTGTGTTTGTTATTGCTTTGTAGAATGTGTGGGAAAGTACAGATCATTTTACAAGATCACAACATCTGAGACTGTCTGAGAGTGGAACGAGTGGGCATAGTATTGGTGTTTATCAAAACACATTAAAGCCTGATTGGAGTAATAAATAGATAGATAGACAGATAGACGGATGAATATAATTATATATATATATATATATATATATAGATTGATAGATAGATAGTTAGCTTCGTATATTGATAGATGGATAGATAGATGCAGAAATAAAATGGATAAGAACATGTACAGATATGAGATAAATGATAATATATCAATAATAAATATATATCAAGCTGTCCATCCCATCCCATCCATCCATCCATCCATCCATCCATCCATCCATCCAACCATCCATCCATCCATCCATCCATCCATCCATCCAACCATCCATCCATCCATCCATCCATCCATCCATCCATCCAACCATCCATCCATCCACCCCTCTTTTATGGATGGCAAATGCATAAATACATAAATCGTTATTGGAATAAAACTGACATCAAACACAATAACAATAACAAGTTAATAATGATTAAACAGAGGTACACATTGCATCATATGAATGTAAACAACCAATCATACAGTTATGTGCTGCGTCATATAATAAATTAAAAATATTAACAGCTAAATATAATTATAACTTTATATAATGAGCTAGTACTGACTACCAAATGCAAGACAAACCATTACAAATACGTGTAATTAATAATACATTATAATATATAATGTTATATTATATCATAAATACTTAAAGTGGTGAGAGAAGATTATGTAGTGCTTTATTAGGTATGAAATTAAGCTAAATCTCATCTCTCTGTTGTAAATAATATACGTTTTAAGTTACAGTATAAATTTATTTCAACGAATGTTTTTAAAAACAAAACTGACTAGTAATGTTCCAGTGCCTTATACAGTAATCATTATGGCAATATGGAGATGTGTACACATTCCATTAACTGATATGAAAGTACCAGCTGCGACAGACAGGCACCAGAGATAGACAACAGAAGCATGTTTATATACATACAATAGAATTAAATCCAAATCGTTGTCATATTTTAGCATATATACTGTATATATTATTGTTATGTATGGAGAATGGATATAATTAAGTTTCGTGTAATTATATAATATATATATAATATTATGAGGAAATATGAGTGTACTAAAGGAATTGGAACTATTAATCGTACACAGAATCATATCTTAAAGAATGTTATGATTAATCACATCTATAGTGGGAAACTTCATCTTTCAGTTAGCCTAATTTCCAGTTCACCACAAAACCACAGCACCTATATTATGAAAGTATTTTTATGAAATTTACATGTAAACAACAAACAAGTGTGTTAGGAAATGATGTCATAAGGGAATCTATAATACTAACTTATACATTATATGTATATAGTAAGGGGAAAGCCAAGTTAATGCTTCACTACATTAGTAGATAGGTTGCCCATTACAATTGAGTTCATACTTAGAAATTAGGAAATACTATATATACCACAAGAAAGGCAAGTTCATGTTTCAGTACAATATAGTATTACATTAGACAGATAGACCATGAACCAAGTTGCAATAGAAATTAGGTGCTACAGTAGATGCTATATATACCACAAGAAAGGTGAGTTCAAGTTTCAGTACAATATTACATCAGACAGGGAGACCATGAGCCAAGACCCTGAGCCAAGACAACAGTAGATGAATTACATATTTTTTGGTGAAGTGACGTATAGACAGACACCAGATTTGAAAGAATCTAATATCTAGAATCAACAGAAGTCTTATAATATTACAGATGTTGTTAAAATACTTGAAATATTTCTTAATACAAATGTGAAGCAAAGTGACTAATTTAGTCATTTGCTAACATAATTTGTTACTGACAATAGTCTGAAATATATTTTACAGATTCAGTCACATGTGTTATAAAATAGAAATAGCTTTAAGAGTTCTTATTACAGAGAATGGCACTGTAGAGTTTTATAACGATGTCCTTATTAGGTTATCAAAAATGCAACTGTGAGCATTTTAATATTCTCTTGAAACTCTAAATGGAGCATGAACTATATAGTTCATGGTTTGTTTTTACACTAAAATATTAAACATTTCGGATTGGTCCGAGATTATTTCTAGACTTCGTTAATGATGTCCTTATTAGGTGTACAAAATATTTTTGATCAGAAATGTCGTTTCTAGGAACTGCGAGCATTTTAATATTCTCTTGAAACAGACAATGGTAAGATGTGAATTTGTGGTATAGGATTGAGGATGTGGTACATCTAATGATTACAATATAATTAACCAGAACATTTCCTCTGGTGAACAAGATGAAAGCCAACATGTCATTCCTCAGTGTTTCAACTTCCTGTTTAAAGTACTCAGGAGACTGAATGGTTGGTGCTTGTATTAATACAAAAAAAAAACAGTTAATTAATAATTATTTTAATTGACACATATATATATATATATATATATATAGTCTATTAAATGACATGTTAATAAAGTACGTTACTTATTAAAATTCCACATTCTCTACGATATACATAGATAGAGTTTACTGAATGGGAAAACTACATCTGTGTTTGTGGAATGGAATGAAATGCTAATCTGTTGCGTTGCATCATTAGTCATGTGAAAAATTCATTAACTATAGACAATAAATCGTTTTATAGTTGACTCAGTGAATGATTAATAACTAGTTCACATCGTACAGGGTATTTAATATGAAAACTATTGATAGGTATTGCATATGGTGTTAAATACCTAGAGCCGTTCAATTGCTGCAAATATGTATGTAAGGATACCAGAGATATTGGTGTAATAATTATTATTTACATAAATATAATTATAATATTATCCACTTGAGGTAAGGTATGTAATCATCATGAAATGTAACAGACAATGACGAGGACAATTAGTAGCTAATGGAATTATACAATAGCTTTTTTATACATAATAAGTGAATTAACATGAGATTGCGGTCCAAAATTACTATTAAATCGTCCCTTTTGTCTACTCCTCCATCAACAACAGCCTGAACACACACACGCACACACCTTTTGTAGGAATAATTAATTACATATCATGATGTCAGGTTCATTATATATTTACACACAAGCACGCTACATATGAATGCAATTAAAACAAACATAGTTCACACATATATTGTTGATCTTGTGACTTCTTAGTTGTTAACTATCACTGTTCTCGAAGGTACATTAGTAACTGGATTAATCTGATTGGTCACTAGATAAGGTAATAATTAACTATATACTAATATTACTATTTCATGCATGTTGTCTCTGTGAAGTGGGTTAGACTCATTTAACCAACATATTAAAATATAATAAATGAGTAAAAATAATTAAAAGAGCCGTTTTAAAATACAACAAATAATTAAGCTAACAAACATGCACCTCTCCAAGTTGCAGCAGACTCCATGATTTAGTCATGAATATAAGCACTGTAAAATCTTCAGCATTTATAAAATCTACTATATAACTTAGAAGAATCACAAAAGACAATTAACTAAGTCACAAAGAACATTATAAATATTTATTATTAAATGTTGTAACATGATACTCCACAATTAATTACTCAGGCAGTCACTGATTTCATAATGTGTATTAACAATTTAACACACAGGAAACTGAATGGACACTCCTGGTGTTTCATCTTGTGACATTTAATTCAGTAGTAATGTACATTATACAATCATAAATAATAATTAAACCACGAGGTTACCAGGTGTAATGATCCAATACGATTTTGATGAAATCTGAGCTGCTGACATTAGCACATGTGTACAATATAGTCTAGAGACACATCACGTACACATGTATAGTATAATATATGTATATATATATATATAATATTCATGTACAATATGTATGTGTAACTACATACACATATGTCCATACACACATATTTCACACACCTAGTAATGGATGATGGTTTGGATGTGTATTTAACAGATAACATAGTATAATAATTATTTTTCAACAAAATTACTCTTCAAGTGTGGAGATTATTGCAATAATAAATAAATAAGAGGAGGACACACAGACCCTACATTGTCCCGCAAAAGGTTGTGATAGCTTTAAGTATTATACATACTATTAAAGATAGAATATTAGTATATATATACAGTGGTGTGGAGACAGCCAGTCATGCAGGACATTGTCTGATAAATCTAGTGAATGTCCAGTAAATTGAACTAAACTGTATACAAAGTATATGGGGAGCAGGACAAGAGTAATGAAAATAGACCAAAATGTCCAGCAATTGGCTCACTATTTCCACACCCCTGTATATATATATATATAATAATGTCATCAAATAAACCAATTAACAGTATATATTTACCTGCCACTGAGTAGCTTCAAATATAATTATATATATGGTGTGTGTGTGTCCTCATATTTGCAGCTGTGTATTATACCATCAATTGCATGCATATGAAGGTAACTATTTCGATGAACAAATATGGTTTCTTTGAGGATACAGACATCATGTGAGAGGTCATACAGTGTTTGTTGCCAGGAGATGGTATAATCCTGGCAGCAATTGCAGCAAACCCACACAAACAGACATGCATACCTACACACAGATATCTTTTGTTTTATGAACATAATATATATATAGTCCAAATCATTATCCAATTAAGGTAATGTAACAACCACTAAACATCTGTCCATCCCAACACTAAAAATTAATATATTATGAAACATCTGTGATGTTTCATTAATGCTTCAATTTTATGTCCCAAGAGGATGGAAGATGGTGAGGTAGGTCTGGTCATGTGAGGTTGTGGGAGAAACAGCTGCAAGATCATTTCACCTTTGAGAATACCAATTTATCATGTGATACATGTATGATAATTATATAATTAAGCTGTATACCAGTCTATGGGTTTACCACCAAACATGCACACACACACACACACACACACACACACACACACACACACACACACACACACACACACACACACACACACACACACACACACACACACACACACACACACACACACACACACACACACACACACACACAAACACACACACACACACACACATTAAACATAGATGTATATGTACTAGTTATTATAGGAATCAGTATTACTATGATGTATTGAGTATTAAATTACCATGACTAGTAAAGGTGTGGTATAATTAATTAGATCTACAAAAGGGGTGTTGCAGTGTTGATGGGACAGTACTCGATACCAGGAATTGAAGCACTGGCATTGAGTATTTGTGTCTGTGAAGTTGGTTTAGACTCATTTTGCCAACATATTAAAATATAATGAACGAGTAAAGGTGTGGTATAATTAATTATATCTACAAAAGGGGTGTTGCAGTATTGATGGGACAGTACTCGATACCAGGAATTGAAGCACTGGCATTGAGTATTTTGACAACATTCATTAATATTAAATTATTTTCTTTATAATTTCTAACACATGATGTATACATATTTATATTTACATGTATACACATAGAAAGATAATGGGGCTATATTAGGCTACTAATAGTATGTAAACATCCTCTCCTCCCTCGGGTGACTTAATTTAAACTTCAAACTTATTGAATACCTGTCATACCAGTCACAGCATGATTAAAGAAACATATATGTATATAATCTAATGATGGTACTGTCCTAATCCGCTTACACTTATTGCGACTAAAAAATTGAATTTTGATATGCGTAATGAGTAATAGTTCTAACACAACTGTAATCATATTTATTAATGATTTTAAAACTAAATTACAACTGAGTTTGTGGTTCGTGTTTGTCCACTACATAATCAAGCACTAAACCTCCACCTTGCTTAGCCACTATACATTCATAAACCAATAACTGGAAACTGGTAGGGAAGGATACAGCCTCAAAGACTATTCAATACTTATGGAATTAAGTAACCTTCAATGTCTCCATGGCAATCTAATTAACATTCAATCTCTATCAGCCCCTGTGTAACTATGAAAACATAATTATCTCAAAAAGACTGTTTCCATAGCAACTGAATCAACATTCCCTACCTCTTAAAACTAGATTTCCTGGTAACAATTAATTAACATTCTTCACCCTTTATGCAATCATACCGTAAAATTTAATACTACTCTAATCAAAATCTCCATAGCAACTTAATTAAATAAAGATTGATATAATAATGAATATAAATATATATACAAATTAAGAATACAATATTGAAATTAATGGTACACTTATCATTATGGAGTTTGTCTGTATGGAAGGTTTGAAGGGTCTGGTAGTTCTGGCATAACTAAAAGAAAATATGAGAATTGATAAGACTGGTTCCAAATCAATGACAAAGACCAGTTCCCATGTCAGAGTTTCATTTAGGGGGGCATGGGCGGCATTCACTCCCCCTACCCTTGGAATTTGTTTGCCAATATGCACATTACGATAACCTTGTATGTTGCCCTCTCAAAGTCTTTCAAATTCAAGTTTCGCCCCTCTCTCTAAATGAAACGCTACCTTTTATAATGAATATTATTAACAGTTATAGACGTACATTAAGTATCACAAAACAAACACAATAATGTTATATATGTCCATATAGACCTGGTTTAAACTGCTCAGACATAGCTCTGTTAATAGCTATACCAACACCTTCTATTAGCGCTAAGATTAATCCTCCTGAGATAGAGAAGAGACAGTTAGGTTTAAAGACTTGTGACACAAATAAAGTTGTTTACAAGTGTGTAATGAATGATACAAGTGAAGATTAACACACAGAAATGGTCAATATGCCAATACATATGTACAATTTATAATTAATATTTTATGCTAACATTAAATTATAGAAATTCATTTCAACAAATTTGCATCAAATATTTCAATAGATATATTTATACAACGTACATCATACACAGATAGATAGATAGATAGATAGATAGATAGATAGATACATACATACATACATACATACATACATACATAGATACATACATACATGTACATACATACATAGATACATAGATACATACATACATGTACATACAAACATAGATACATACATACATGTACATACATGTACATACATACATAGATACATACATACATACATACATGTACATACATACATAGATACATAGATACATAGATACATACATACATGTACATACATACATAAATACATAGATACATAGATACATACATACATACATACATGTACATACATAGAAGACGTACATTCAAACATACATAATTACTATAATATCAAAAGACAATGTAATCCACACGATTGTACACCCTTCCATCAAAGCAAACCAAACAGTTTTGACAGGAAATCAATTACAATCCCTAACAGGTGGTATGAAATATTATGCATGTGAAGCAAAAGTTAGATGGTACTGTGGCTTGAGAGTATTTTGAGGTACTGTGGTATTTTGTGGGAGTATTATAGCAGATGGGAAGAAATGGGCTATACCAGTTTTTGAAACGAAGTGTATGGATTTAAACCACTAATCTATGTATGTATGTATGTATGCATGTGTGTATGTATGTATGTATGTATGTATGTATGTATGTATGTATGTATGTATGTATGTATGTATGTATGTATGTATGTGTGTATGTATGTATGTATGTATGTATGTGTGTATGTATGTATGTGTGTATGTATGTATGTATGTATGTATGTATGTATGTGTGTATGTATGTATGTATGTATGTATGTATGTATGTATGTATGTATGTATGTATGTATGTGTGTATGTATGTATGTATGTATGTATGTATGTATGTGTGTATGTATGTATGTATGTATGTATGTATGTATGTGTGTATGTATGTATGTATGTATGTATGTATGTATGTATGTATGTATGTATGTATGTATGTATGTGTGTATGTATGTATGTATGTATGTATGTGTGTATGTATGTATGTGTGTATGTATGTATGTATGTATGTATGTATGTGTGTATGTATGTATGTATGTATGTATGTATGTATGTATGTATGTATGTATGTATGTATGTATGTGTGTATGTATGTATGTATGTATGTATGTATGTATGTGTGTATGTATGTATGTATGTATGTATGTATGTATGTGTGTATGTATGTATGTATGTATGTATGTATGTATGTATGTATGTAATCCAATAAATGAAGAAGTAATAATTATTATAATTAGATTTATCATATCCAATAATAGAATCCACAGACGCAACAGATCTATATTCTAAACCGTTCCTTTTATCTACATACTTACCAGCTATGGCTGCTCCAAGTGAAGTTTTCAGTCCTCCTGAAGTTATGAATACATGATAAATGAATATACTAATAAAATACATTATACTAATTGGATTGTGTAGAGTATTATTCATATACATGTATATACTTCCTATCACCAAATATTACATGTTATGTTCATTTTCAAATTTCCTACATAATGATATCCTTTTTAGTATTTGATTATCAAAACTGTTGCTTAGAGAAACCACAAGCAGTTTAATATTCTCTTGAAACTCTAATTGAATAATGAACTATGGTCTTGATGCTCATTTAAACCCTCTAAAATTATTACATTAGATGGGCTGAACATTTTCTAGTTACAGAACAATGTCCTTATTAGCTTGCAAATGATTATCTGTTTAATGGTGAGCATTTTAATGTTCTGACTCCACTGTATAATAATTCATTTTGGTATATATAAACATTAATTTTACCTCTGGCTGCTAGAACAGCTCCAGTCAATGCTCCACTACCGATAGAGTTCCAAGGATCTTCTTTATCTCTAACTGCTATTAAAACACAATCAAAAGAAGAATACATTCCCCCCCAAACTGCAAAATTCCCTATGAAAAAAATAATGATCATGAAGAATAACGAAAGAGGAGCAGAAGATGAGGTGTAAGGAAAGAAGAGTTACCTCCTAAGACAGGAGCTCTGGCTTTGACAGCAGTTAGACTACCTATCAACTTGTTACCCTGGCAACAGTAAATAATAATAATCACTCTCTTTGAAACAAATTAAGAATTTACTGACCGGAGGTGAGTTTCTGTATCCCTTCCAGAAAGAGAAGAGCCCTCCTCCGATACATCCCATTGCAAAGGCAGCACCACAATCCTCAAGAATACGCCATGGACTTTAAAAAAGATTGCATGTTAAACAAGATGAATACAATCAATGTTTCACCCATACCGGCCAGGAACAGACACCTCTCAGATAATACAGTGTTTCCCCCCAAGGCAACTAACTCTTAAGGGCGAAGGAGAGCATCAGCTGCATATGATGTTCATCAACAATGTGCAGTCAGTGTTGTAAAAGTGTTTTCAGGGTAGGAGGTGAGCACCTGGGTACCAGCCCTTGGGTGAAACACTACATGTATGCTATGGAACCAAATCAATACAAATAGCAGAAAGCTGTGTAACTGCTCTTCTACGCAAAGAAGAAATACCGCTTAAGGCAAATAGCTCTTCAATATTACTAAATACATATGTACTTAAGTAATTATTAAAACATTAATTATACAATAATTAAATTGTAATGAGTGTGCCTCTCCCATATGGGAGTATTACAATCTAGTCACATCTAATTCCCCTGACTACTAATAGAGTGTTATTTATATTTGGATTTGCCAACAGGTGTGGCCCATAAAGTTAAAAAGTATAATGAGTGTGCCTCTCCCAAAAGGGAGTATTACAATCTAGTCACGTCTAATTCCACTGCCTACTGATAGAGTGTTAATCAAATTTATATTTGGATTTGCCAAAAGGTGTGGACCGTGTGGCGCATAATGTTAATTCCTCAGTCAAATAAGAAAAGCAAGGTTAACTACCGAAACAGTAACCTTCCATAATGAGAGATAAATGTACAACTACCTTCAAAGGCTTCAATTATAGTGTATGTGATAAAATGTCAACAAGTGTAGTACACAATGTCAACTACTCATGTAAAATAACAACGCAATGTTAACTCCCAAAAACATCAGCCTCCATAAAAGTCGCAGTGGTATAACTTCGTCTCAGTTTCACTCATGCAGTCAATACCTTTAATACACCATTTAACAAGAAAGGAAAAAGCGATGAACTCATGTTTGGCAAATCCAAAATATCCATTATATAAATTTGATTAATGCTCTACATGAGTAAGCATGGGAATTTAAATGTGACTAATATGTTAGATTATAATACTCCCTTATGGGAGAGGCACACTCATACAATATAATTATTATATAATTTTAATGATTACTTAAGTATAAATATATTTAGCAATATTGAAGAGCTATTATGATATACAGAATCAGAAAACTAAAAATCAGAAATCTAACTAGGGATTAAACCCAGGACATTCTGATATCTAATAATACCTCGTACTACCTTCAACTATAACGTATGTGATGAAATGTCAACTGATGTGATCCGCAAATATAACAAAAGCTTCAAAACATCAACCTCTATATATACGTTCATTAGTGCACGTACATACAACTATAGCTTAGCCACGTAGCAAAGGAGTGATTTGAAAATATTTAGAGAACTAATTTGTACTGTAATTAATATAAAATAAAATATGTTGTTGGTCTCAAATGGCCTCTCCAAACACATAAATTATTATAGAACCCACTCAAGTGATCTGATGCCAAAATATTGTTGCTATGGTAACGTAATATGCTTATAAACATATTTCATAACTTAGCTTCCATGGAGTTATTCAAATCAACGCTTAATGACTTTCCATTTACTTGTGGATCAAACAGATTGCATCATGGGCATTAATTAGAATACACATTTTGAATTCATAATCAATGTTCTCACATAATAAATATACATTGTAATATACTCATTCTCTTACCAAGGCTCTCTCTGTAATTCTTCCATTTAGAATCTAAAAGAAATAAACAGAATAAACAACAGTTCAACACTTTTTGTTCCACGTGTGTCAACTGTTTGCGCATGCGCTAATTAACTTTTTGAGGCGACCGTGAAACTATTGTAATCTTTCCGTTTTATTTCGCAGGAAGATCCTAACTTGCATCCTGTACTAGTATACTATAATATACAAACTAACACACCCTTTAGTGTCCACGAGTTGCGCAATTGCACAAACACCATTTCTCTGCCGAGCCTGGTACGCGTACGAGGCTTTCGATGGGGGTGTGTATAAATACGTACCGGGAAAATGGAGAAACTGGTTTTTGAAAAGAAGGTCATAACTGATCCTAATGATTGGAATTTGCCATCATTAAAGGTGCTGACATATTATAATTTACTGATGCAACAGATCTTGTCCCTTGATCCTGGAGTCTGGGAACAAGACTAGCAAATTACCTCTTCCCCCATTCAAATGGTCTGGGAATGAGGCTAGTAATCACCTCTTCTCTCTCATGCAGGAACTTGACAGGATGTTACGATGTCCAATCTGCTTTGAATATATCAAAACAGCAATGATTCTTCCATGTTCACATTCATGTACGTATTTCATTACTAGTCTCGTGAACCAGAATCTGGTCCATGAGACTATTGATTACTTGTGGCAGGCATAATCAATTATTTAATGTACTGAATATTAATATTCATAGATTGCTCGTTGTGTATTCGAAGATATTTACAAATTAAAGATATTTGTCCAGTGTGTTGTAAGGTAGAAATTACTTTCTTTATTAATCTTCTGTGTTTATAATTATTGAATCATAGGTTGTTAATTCCAAACTTGTTAATAATCTATTAGTCGATCAGCTTGTTAAACATTTTATCAAAAACAGGTGAGAATGAAACATCATGAACAATATTACTTTATATTTATAATTGTACTGAGAGAGAGTGAGAAAATGAAGCATTGTATATGTAATTTGTATATCATACTCATAGATAGACAGAGGTATAGAATGGTTTGTCAAGTAGAGTCAATAGTAATTATCATTTTTCAGATCATCGCTTATGGCATTGTGCCAATCAACTTCTAATTCACTTCAACAAAACAAATCAACAGTCAGAAATGATATTCCTGAATCAGAGCATGTCTCTATGCAAATACATCACAATGATGAGGAATACATAGTTCCTCCAGTTCCATCATCATTGTTACTCTTTGACGATGAAGACGAGTTGGTTTTGAAGAAAGAGGATGAAGTAAATGTGAAGAAAGAAGATCTGGAAGATTGTGAGTCACCATCTTTGTTTGCATCTCCATTTGCCTACAAGGACTTGAAAAGAATTGAGACTCGACGAGAATTATGTTTTGGTGATATGTGTAATAAAAGTGATAATAGTTGTGTGAAAAGTGAGGATAAAAGTGTAGTGTGTGATGGTGGAAGTCATCAGTGGGATGAAGAACAATTTATTTCAACACCAAGAAATTTATCCACTTCCACACTATCTGATTTTAATGGAGGTATAATTTTGTGTGTATATGTATGTATAATATGTATGTACATATGTATGTATGTATGTATGTATGTATGTATGTATGTATGTATGCATGTGTGTATGTATGTAAGTACCTGTCATTTATTACCCTCACTGCAAAGTGTAGGTGGAAGGGTATGGTAATCATATTTATAAAAGCAATTTTTATACCGTGTAGTGGAGTGTCCTGTTTGTGGTATACATCTATTGGAAAGAACTATTAATAATCATTTGGATATTTGTCTCAAATACTCAACATCAAGACAGAGAAACACAAAGTATATAAATGCATATGTGGATTTATCCCTATGATTGCTTTGTGGTGTCGTCATTAATCATTGCTGACTGTCATCTGAAACATTACAACCTGTATATAATAATTATATGTATCATTTTGTTTCTTACTTTTTGTAGAATATTGCATAACGTTTGCAAGTATTTTCACCTATATACAAGCTGCTTTCGTGGTTATACTTTCTGCTTGTCTAGCTCTCATTACATGCCACGCCCATCGACTGAGCCCCCAAAATAGCCCAACTCCTTTTTTTTTCTTTTTTTTTTCTTTTTTTTTAGGACACTCTTAGTATTACCCTGTGTTACTGGGTTGTCGCTTCTATAAAACATTTCTGTTCTATTAAAAAAGCTTACAACACATTTGTGACACAAGCAAATGTATAAATTCAACCATTGAAAGCAATCATAGGGATAATTATTTCACAGTTGATATTGTGTCTCTGTAGTACCCCAGGAAGTCAACCGTTGCCTAGGTTACCCAAACTATGTTACACTTTAATGAGAGATAGTCAATTAAGAGTTAAACTGAGAGAGTATCACCTCTCAGCATCTGGATCTCGTCAAGTGAGTTGAGATTATAAAGATGGATAAACTCACAGACAGACAGATGTTAGTGTTGTTTTACTTAACTATACATTCTTCTGTAGTAGTAAATGAAATTGCCCAATAATGGCACTAGTAACTACATGTAGTTATAGTATAACTGATAGACAAACAGACACACATATTGCTCTACCATTACAGCAAATGATATCGAGATTAAGAGAATTCACTCTTCAATACAATGTACAGTGTGATGGTAATAATCCAAAAACAAGTGAGATTAAGTGAAGAATTTGTAAATTGTATATAATTTATATGTTTTACTTCCTGAGTAGTAAAACAAATCGCACAGCAAGTTGAATCATACGAACACTCAATACTCAGTCCAGACAAGAAATCATCAGTGAGCGAGTGTATCAATAATAATAATAATAATAATAATAATAATAATATCATTAGTGAGTGTAATATCATCAGTGAGTATGATATAATCAGTGAGTGAGTGGATCAATCGATATATATTTATATACACACTGATTCACAGGGTTTGCAATTAAACAGAACAAGTACAGAGGAAGAAATACAAAGAGAATGTCAGAAATATGGTAATGACAATATTTTAATGTACTAATACTTATTAACTATGGTTTATTACAGTATCATCTAATAAAGAACAATTTAGTAGTTTGGTTAATGATGTCAAGAAACGAAAAAGGTCTTTATCTCATGAAGAGGATAAAACTGAAAGAAGAGAAGGTGTAACAGGAATGGAAGGAGGAACAGAAATAGAAATG
The DNA here is from genome assembly GCA_947044365.1 of Petrosia ficiformis. Lineage (NCBI taxonomy): Eukaryota > Metazoa > Porifera > Demospongiae > Haplosclerida > Petrosiidae > Petrosia > Petrosia ficiformis. The sequence goes on along the minus strand of OX345644.1, from coordinate 6,732,719 downwards.
GGAATGGGAATGGAAAGAGAAACAGGAATGCAAAAAGGAATGGGAATAGGAATGGGAAATACAAAATGGACAGGAAAAGAAAAAGGAAGGGGTCAACAAAAAGGAACAGGAAAGAAACGAAGAGATGGTTTAAGAAGCAGATCACAAGAAATGCAAGCTGGAGAACTAGTCATTGAGATTCAAAAATTAGGTAAACTGGAAGAATATGAGAAGAAGAAAGATGAGAAAGACGATGGAGATGATTATGATCATAGAGATCCACCTTTTCTCCCTTTTAAGAAACCAAAGAGAAGAAAGATTTGATTTTTTGTGTCTTTCAATTTTTGAGTTTGCAATTATTAGATGCAACATACCATTATTACACATGTATAGTAATCACTATTTCAAAATGTTTAATAAGAGGAAAAAACATGTGAACGAGGTAACATTTTTAAAAACTAATAAATTTTGGGCAGCATTGTGAGTCAATTTATGACACGGCTAATTAAAACAGGACATAATAATAATCATTACCTCCACTGGTTATGGCCAGTCTAGAATGTAAAACCAATAATAGGTCATGTGATATCCCTCCCTGGAATCCATTACAAAGCAACCAGGTAATAATGATGACATTAAGTCTGTGTGTTAGGAAGATATAATGATATGACATAAACGTGTTTGGTGGATTCTAACTGACCTCCACGCTCTGGTACCTTGTATGAATAATTCCATTTGATAGTGCATGTTGGTGGAGATGCATCCTCAATAACAGAGGAATGAAATGTTAAGTACACATTTGTGTCACCTGCTGAATTAATGGATTATAAATTATATATGGATGGTTGAATGGATGGATAAATGATGAATGAATGGATGGATGGATGGATGGATGGATGGATGGATGGATGGATAGATGGATGGATGGATGGATGGATGGATGGATGGATGGATGGATGGATGGATGGATGGATGAATGAATGGATGAATGGATGGATGGATGGATGGATGGATGGATGGATAGATGGATGGATGGATGGATGGATGGATGGATGGATAGATAAAAAGGATAGAAAACATAGAAACTACCAGTCATACTCACGTCCATCTTGTGTGACCTGAAAGATGAGTGGTCCATGATCACAATCACCAACCATTATGTTAGCCGACTTATTGTATTGTGTATTTGAATGAATAGGTGGAGTCTTAACAGTAGCGATACAATCATCATATGTTGCATTAACAGACACAAGAAATGTCAGAGTGGTTTCAACGAAGGATGCCCCTCTTGCAGGTGGGTGTCCAATCACTATCATTGTAAAGTTAATTAAATAGTAGCGAACTAGTTATATACATGCACATGATATTACTCTTCAACTACATGCAATGCATGATCAGATCTCATACCTTCTCCAGCGCACACTAGAAATATCAAGAACAAGATACTGTCCATCTTGCAGCTTTTAAAGGTGTGGCTAATTAATTAATAATAGAACCAAATTAAGAGTGATATTAAACTTGGATGCAAAACTAAAAAAATTAAGAGATTGAAAAATGGGTGGAAAAATAATAATGCTTTTAAAATTAATTATAAAATGTTTTATCTAGTGAAGCTATTGAAGTCAAACTGTTCACTCAAATCAATAGCTGGTATACTTTGTGTTTTGTGTCGTTTGGTTTTGTATTTATTTCCTTGCGATGAAAGTGATGTACCTTCAACACATAGTTGCATTCCTAAATACGGAGGTAGATCAAATTTAGGCTGAAGAGGAAAGGAACAGAGAGACAGACAGGGAGGGAGGGATAGAGAGAGAGAGAGTGGGAAAAGATATAAAATTGAGTGTACATACGTATACTGAAGAACTTGATATGTTGTTTCATACCTGTTTGTAAGCAAGTTCAAATTTTCCAGTCTTACAATTTTTTTCAGTTTTCTTGTCAACTACAACTATACACATACACACACAATAATAAATAAATAATTAATTAACAACACTCAGTAGTTACCTTTAATAGTGTCTTCCATAACCTGTTTACAAAGTTTCTTTGTTACTGTTGTGTTTCTCTCCATTGTCGGACTACGGTTCACTTCAAGCTGATACACATATATAAATGAATAGGTTGATGAATGAATAAATGGATAATGGATAAATGGATGGATGGATAAATGGATGAAAGAATGAAGAGTATATTGGATAAATGGTAAACGGAACGGTTAATGGATTGATTGATATATCGATACAGTGTTGGGATTGTACATGTGTATGTGTATCAATAAATGAACAGATTTGTGAATGAATAAATATATATATATATATAATAATTATATATATATATACAACTTGTATGCAGACTGCATGTCATACCAGCCAAGGTTTAAAGTCGGCGGTGATCATAAAATCTGCTCCATACAATTCAAAAGTGTTCTGGAAAGAAATAGCATTTATTATCATACACATATTCTTCCCTCCCTCTTTCTCTCTGTAGACATGAATTTTCTTACTTTTCTGTCATCTATAGTATCCTGAGAAACTTGTAAAACGTGTATTATTGCATCTCTCATCCCAGGATAAATTTCTCCAACCCATTTATCACCCTCACCGATTTCACTAAATGAGAGACAGGAAATATATCGTATTTGTGGATCAGTTAATCCTCAAGTCTCGTTCATTTCTGTCTGTTTGTTCGTCTAGTACTACCTGAGATAAGTTTTAAATGTGTCACAGTCCCACATATTATCATCTGGTAGCTCTTCATGTCTGTCTTGTGAATTTTCGAGGTGTTTCTGAACTGAATTGTTACAAAGATGAATACTCCTGTTCAAGAGGCAAGGAAAAGATTATAGGATTAGAAAAGAAGAAGATTGAAAGACACAGAGAGAGTGGCAGAGAAAGAGAGAGAGGCAAATAGACAGAGAGAGAAGCAGATAGACAGAGACAGACAGGGAGAGGGAGGGAAGGAGGGAGGGAGGGAGATGAGTATACACACATAAATTCTTACGTGTCAAGTTTTTCAGAAGAATACAATTGAGACGAGAATCTTAGATAGCAGTCTTGATACATCCACATGGTAAGTGGATTCCAGTCTGTTACGAGAAACCACTGTCTAATATCGAACTTTGTACTGTGAATTAGAAGAGGACGTTCTGTAGAAAAGAGAAGAAAATGTAACTATAATATTAGCGTTAGTAATGACAAATCATTGTTATTGTTATTGTTATATTGTTATATCTACACTTACCTATATATTTTTGCACAACCCACTTGTTTTCCTTTTTTAGATCAGAGGGTCTTACGAACTGTAAAATTTCCTCTAAATGGTCCATACATACAATACCTAACAAGAAACAAACATTTGACAGTGAAATTCATTATGTCTTATTATTCACCTCTTCCTCTAGACAAGGCACCAGGTTTAATGATCCAAATATTCCTAATGCCATCCATTGAGAGTTGAGGGTGGTATTCCGATATCTACGAATGAATGAATGAATGAATGAGCGAATGAATGAATGAACGAATGAATGAAGGAACAAACGAATGAATGAATAATTGAATGAATGAGTGAATGAATGAATAATTGAATGAATGAACGAATGAACAAATGAATGAATGAATGAGTGAATGAATGAATGAATGAATGAATGAATAATAAACAGACGCTCTCACTTGTGCAAGCAGTTCTTCAGCCCTCATAGCTGTGTGAGAACTACACATCAAAATCCCTTCAGAGCTGTGGAAACAGGACCATAGATAACACAATGGAATATTTATTAGTAGTCTATATCATACAATACACGTACATGTGCTGTATCATTATAAACTCACAATACTAGAGTGTAGTAGTATGATATCAGAGAACTCCATTCATCTTCTGTTAGTCTAGAGCACTGAAAACATACACATAGAATAAATATAATATGTATGTGTACTTGTACTTTGGTGTGTGACTGTGTGTGTATACATGCATATGTACATGTACATGTGTATGTACATGTATGTACATGTACATATGTGTGTACATGTATGTATGTATCTTTGTACATGTATTAATGTATGTACATGTGCGTGTACATGTACGAGTGTATGTTTGTACATATAAACTCATACAAGCATAGTCTGAGACTCATCAATATCATTGTGTTCCCTGCATCCTTGAAATCCTTCACAAGCTTTAATGGCTAACAACAGTCCTTCCTCTGGTACAATAGGACAAGTCTTGCGTAATTTTGTTGTTGATGATGTTTGACTATGATTTGTTGAGTTGTGCTGATTTACAGAAAGTGATGTTTGTGAAGGTGAGGGATGAGAGTAGGGAGGAGGGGGAGGAGTTAAGAGTGAATCAGAGCAAGTTATAGTAACACGTGGTAGTGCCTGTGTATCCGATGGTGTGTATATTTTAGAATAATAGTTATTTATTTCACAAGCAACAATTTTAATCATATTCATAGCAGTTGTCAGTCGATATTCATCTGTATTGAATAGATTCATAATGAAATAGTGTTTATGCATGTACAAACAGACAAACCTACAAAAGCTTCTTTGTCCTCTTCAGATGAGAGTCGATAACATCGTGGAAAGAAAGTTCTGTGATCCACAGCAACAAAAGAATTAAGAGTTTGTAAACTAGAACAAAGACCAAACTAAAAAGAAAGAAATTGCTACTATTAATAGTACAACATATTATGTTACTATTAGTAGTAACATGTATTATACTATCAATAGTAACATGTATTGTACTATTAATAGTACAATACATGTTACTATTAATAGTACAATATATTATGTTACTATTAATAGTGCAATACATGTTACTATTAATAGTACAATACATGTTACTATTAATAGTACAATATATTATGTTACTATTAATAGTGCAATACATGTTACTATTAATAGTACAATACATGTTACTATTAATAGTACAATATATGATGTTACTATTAAGAGTACAATAGATGTTACTATTAATAGCACAATATATTATGTTACTATTAATAGTACAATACATGTTACTATTAATAGTACAATACATGTTACTATTAATAGTACAATATAATATTATGATACTATTAATAGTACAATATATGTTACTATTAATAGTACAATATATGATGTTACTATTAATAGTGCAATACATGTTACTATTAATAGTACAATACATGTTATTATTAATAGTACAATATATTATTGTACTATTAATAGTACAATAAATGTTACTATTAATAATATAATAGATATTACTATTAATAATATAATACATGTTACTATTAATAGTACAATATATTATGTTACTATTAATAGTACAATAAATGTTACTATTAATAATATAATAGATATTACTATTAATAATATAATACATGTTACTATTAATAGATGTTACTGTAACACACGTTACTATATCCATATTTACTTTTGTCGTGAACCATGCTCCAGAAAAATGATTGACTATTTGATCTTTCTTGAGATATTTAGAAGGTATTTCAGTTCTCTTTAATGACCATATGAAATTAGGATCACAGTTTCTGATAGCTCTTGTCTGATGAATGATAGTACATGTATATGAACGAATGAATGGGTTGTTATAAGCTTACAGTTCAGTGGAGTTTATGGTGAGCACTCTGATGTACATATACATGTATATGTACATGTACATGTACATGTACATGTACATGTACATGAACATATACATATACATGTACACACACATATGTACATGTACATGTACCTGTACATATACATGTACATGTTATTATCAGGAGAAAGAAATGTACATGTACATGTGTGTGTACATGTAAGTGTGTGTATGTGTATGTGTATCCATGTGTGTGTGTACATACCAACATAATATATTCATCTTCATCCTCTCTTTCCTCTTCGCTATCACTTTCCTCAATCATTTCATCATCATCTTCTTCATCTTTTGAATCTCTTTGATCTCTTTTTTGTTTTGGTGTTGTTTTCACACTATGATAATCCAGTTCTACCCATCCACGATTACGAAGAGCTTTACGAACTGTTTTATAACCACCCTTGATCATAAATACTTTCTTTGCCTGAAAAATAAATATTTGTGAGGGTTTTTGGATCAATAAAAAATATTTGGTACACCTAATAAGGACATCATTATCTAAGTCTGGAACAAATTTCGGACCAATCCGAAATGTTGAATATTTTGGTCTAAAAACGAACCATGAACTATAGTTCATGGTTTTTTTTGAGTTTCGAGAGGATATTAAAATGCTCGCAGTTCCTACAAACGACATTTCGGATCAAAAATATTTTGTACACCTAATAAGGACATCATTATCTAAGTCTGGAACAAATTTCGGACCAATCCGAAACGTTGAATATTTTGGTCTAAAAACAAACCATGAACTATAGTTCATGGTTTTTTTAGAGTTTCGAGAGAATATTAAATTGCTCGAAGTTCCTACAAATGACATTTCTGATCAAAAATATTTTGTACACCTAATAAGGACATCATTATCTAAGTCTGGAACAAATTTCGGACCAATCCGAAACGTTCAATATTTTGGTCTAAAAACAAACCATGAACTATATATAGTTCATGGTTTTTTTTAGAGTTTCGAGAGAATATTAAAATGCTCGCAGTTCCTACAAATGACGTTTCTGATCAAAAATATTTTGTACACTTAATAAGGACATCATTATCTAAGTCTGGAACAAATTTCGGACCAATCCGAAACGTTCAATATTTTGGTGAAAAAACAAACCATTGAACTATATATAGTTCATGGTTTTTTTTAGAGTTTCGAGAGAATATTAAAATGCTCGCAGTTCCTACAAATGACGTTTCTGATCAAAAATATTTTGTACACTTAATAAGGACATCATTATCTAAGTCTGGAACAAATTTCGGACCAATCCGAAACGTTCAATATTTTGGTGAAAAAACAAACCATTGAACTATATATAGTTCATGGTTTTTTTTAGAGTTTCGAGAGAATATTAAAATGCTCGCAGTTCCTACAAATGACGTTTCTGATCAAAAATATTTTGTACACCAAATAAGGACATCATTATCTAAGTCTGGAACAAATTTCGGACCAATCCGAAACGTTCAATATTTTGGTCTAAAAACGAACCATGAACTATAGTTCATGGTTTTTTTTGAGTTTCGAGAGGATATTAAAATGCTCGCAGTTCCTACAAACGACATTTCGGATCAAAAATATTTTGTACACCTAATAAGGACATCATTATCTAAGTCTGGAACAAATTTCGGACCAATCCGAAACGTTGAATATTTTGGTCTAAAAACGAACCATGAACTATAGTTCATGGTTTTTTTAGAGTTTCGAGAGAATATTAAATTGCTCGCAGTTCCTACAAATGACATTTCTGATCAAAAATATTTTGTACACCTAATAAGGACATCATTATCTAAGTCTGGAACAAATTTCGGACCAATCCGAAACGTTCAATATTTTGGTCTAAAAACAAACCATGAACTATATATAGTTCATGGTTTTTTTTAGAGTTTCGAGAGAATATTAAAATGCTCGCAGTTCCTACAAATGACGTTTCTGATCAAAAATATTTTGTACACCTAATAAGGACATCATTATCTAAGTCTGGAACAAATTTCGGACCAATCCGAAACGTTCAATATTTTGGTGAAAAAACAAACCATGAACTATATATACATGGTTTTTTTAGAGTTTTGAGAGGATATTAAAATGCTCGCAGTTCCTACAAATGACGTTTCTGATCAAAAATATTTTGTACACCTAATAAGGACATCATTATCTAAGTCTGGAACAAATTTCGAACAAATCCGAAACGTTCAATATTTTGCTAAAAACGGACCATGAACTATATATATAGTTCATGATTTGTTTAGAGTTTCTAATCTCTGCCCTTAACCAGACAATCTTCTAGCTGTTTCTTCCTCTTAGACTTTGGTGGTATCTTAGCATAATACAAAATAACAAGCTAACAAATTCTTTCTTTTTCATGGGCAAATCTGTGGTACTCAAATGTCATATTTGTGCAAAAGTTTTTAATTATGATGTCATAGGCGATTGATTGATTTTAAGTCAGTTGAGTTTAACATGTATATGTCATATTGTTGAGTAATTACACCATACATCCATTCATCAACTCATCAAAACATTGATCCATTCATCCACCTATCCATTCAACACCTGTCCATTCATCTATTTATCCATTCATCCATATGTCTGTCCTTTTGTCTGTCCATCCATCCATCCATCCGCTCATCCATTCATCCATCTGTCCATCTGTCCATCTATCCGTCCATCCATTTATTTATCGATCCAACTCATTTATCCATTGACTCACTGACTCACCCTTGTAACTTTTTCAGCCATTACTTTAATTCTTTTCACTTTTTCGTTCTCATTTAGCTTCTTGAAATCTTTATCAAGTAGTCCCTCATAAGAATGTAGTCTTCCTCCATTATCCACAGGTCCTTCTTTCACTTCAGGCTTTTGTCTTTTGGATGTCAGTCTCGGTTGTTTACCTGGTGAGCTATTATAGGTTTTTAAACTCGATCCTTGATGAACGAAAGAAGAAGGTTCGATATTTGCAATTGATTTCTCTGTTTGATGAGATTGAGAAGGTGCTGTTTGGCTTCTGTTTCGCTTTTGCGTTTTTTGAAGTGAGACTACTTCGGACTGCTTTGTGGGATTATGCATATTAAGTGAACCTTTGGGTGGAGTGTTTGACTTTACTACAATCTTTAAGGATGAGGAGGGAGTAGAGGTGAGTTTCTGTATTCTTCTAACAATTGGTTGTCGAGAGACTACAAATGAAGACTGTTGAGGAAGGAATTGTGTTTCTTCCATCTATAAAAATATGAAAGAAATATTGTAACTGCATAATAATGAGAAGTGTGATTGTGATAAGCAGCAAAATGAGTACTGTATGCTTGCCGAGACCACACCTCGAAATGAGTACTGATTGCTTGCCGAGACCACACCTCGAAATGAGTACTGTATGCTTTCCGAGACCACGCCTCGAAATGAGTACTGTATGTTTGCCGAGACCACACCTCGAAATGAGTACTGTAAGCTTGCCGAGACCACACCTCGAAATGAAAACTGTATGCTTGCCGAGACCACACCTTGAAATGAGTACTGTATGCTTGCTGAGACCACACCTTGAAATGAGTACTGTATGCTTGCCGAGACCACACCTCGAAATGAGTACTGTATGAGTTCCATAGTGCACAGAAATAAGCAAATGTTTTAATTAATTTTAGTGATATGCTGGACTGATTGCTATCATACAGCACACTAATGCAATATGGGATAAGCAGGATTGTCAGTGCCTTTGATACACTCACACATCATACTTAAAGTTTCTTTGTTGTTGACAAATTAACAGAATATAAATTTAAACTCGTATGTAATGATCTAACAGATAAACAGCTGACAAGGCTACTAACTGCAGTATCATAACAACAAAGAAATTGTAAAATAGAATAAGTTGTTATGAATTTCATAAACTCATACAATATCTAATTATTATTTATTTACATACCAACTTCTGTCTTCTTTTGATATGTTGTTGCTGCCTCATTAAAAATCCGGTATCAAGGTTTTGGACTAGTTGCATGCTTTTTTCAGAAACCACTGGCTTGAAGGTGTACTCAGAATAGAAACTTGCAACTCGTGCAGCAGCAACGGCTGCAGCTTTTGCTTGTATCTGATCTATTTTTAATGATCTCTCTTGAGCTAGTTTGATACTTAAAGGGTTGAGTTTAGGACAGAAAGTTAAATTTTCATCTTGATACCATTTCATCACCTTCTTGTCAGACAGTCTTGTGACAACTGGAGCATGCAAGGCCTTTCTTGCTAAATTATCATTAACTTTCAAATGAACAATGGTTTCTTTATCTAAATGGTGTATCAACTTTCGACAGCATATTGGTTTATCACACTGACCATGATGAATATTGTGAGATGAAGGACACACTTGAATACATTCTCCATCTTGCGATTCATGCTTTATACCATTGTCATGTGCAGAATCCATTGACTGATCATTTTTTGATGGTGTATTATTTTCAGTACTTGATATTTTTGTATCTATCGTCTGTTCTATATTAATTGGTATGACATGATTTGAAAGATTACTGCTTGCTGCAGTCTGACAAAGATTTAAAGATGAAGGAGTGATTATGCAACTAGTAGGACTCTGAGAAATGTCTGAAATTCCACTGCAAGAAGATGCAGATTGAATTAACAAAGCCATGTAACTGCTTGTAAAAGAGAACAAGATTATGTTGAAATGTTGTTTGTGTAAACATTATATAAATTTGAATTTAAAATTTTGAAATTCAAATTAAACAAATCACTTTACTTACTTGTTTTATATGACTTCGCAGCGATTCCCAATACAATATGAGAAGAACAATATCATTCTCAAATTGTTGTTACTTTCCAGCTACACCTACTTAGTTACCATGGTGATGTGTATTAAAAATGACTCAACCTCATACTGCATGTCTGCTAGTATTGGAACCAGTCAATGGTGTAGTATATCTTTGGGTGTGAACCAGACTATTGTCATTCTAAAGTCGAATTTACTTTCTTTTACAAGCAATCACAAGTAAGTATATCACTATATTCTACATAAAGGTATTGTAACTGGTGATATTACTATAGATCGATCCTTAGAAATATGTTGACATCAGTGCTTGCCAAACTATCACTTAGGAGCTTACAAAGAGCAGTGATATCCATACCTTCTATTTGTAAGCATAGGTCTCCATTATCCACCTCTTCGCTTCTTGCAAAAGATCTCCGTATAGCCATTATTGGTCAATCTGTATTTGGCCAAGAGGTTTACAAAGTACTTAGGGAGCAAGGGCGAAATATTGTTGGCATATTCACTGTTCCTGATCAGAATGGTCGACCTGATCCTCTTGCTGTCCAGGCAGATAAAGATGGTGTCCCACTCTTCAAGTTTAAGAGATGGAGATCAAAAGGTAAATGACAAAACTGCAACTCAATAAGACTTTAATTGCAAATATATTGTGTACATACCAACCTTCTTCTTTAGGTCAGCTTCTGCCTGAAGTGTTTGAAGAGTACAAGAGTATAGGAGCTACTCTGAATGTTTTGCCATTCTGTACTCAATTCATTCCAATGGAAGTCATTAATGCAGCTGAGAATGGATCCATTATCTATCATCCCTCTATCCTTCCTAAACATCGAGGAGCCTCTGCTATTAACTGGACATTAATGGAAGGTGACCATAAAGCTGGATTCACTATATTCTGGGCTGATGATGGTCTGGATACTGGTCCGATACTCTTACAGAAATCATGTGATGTTGATATCAATGATACTGTTGATTCATTGTATAATAGATTCTTGTTTCCTGAGGGGATAAGAGCCATGGTGAGTGACCAGTCTTATGAAATAGCTGATATTTTTATTGTTGACTCTCTCTAGGGAGAAGCAGTGAAACTAATTGAGGATGGGAAGGCACCACGTATTGTCCAGTGGGAAGGTGGGGCAACTTACGACCAGCTATGGCAAAAAAAGGATTTAGCAAAGGTTAATTTAAATGACTCTTGATGAATATAATAATAATAATTCTTTTTGATCCTGCTAGATCAATTGGGATCAACCAGCACTTGTGTTACACAACTTCATTAGAGGAAATGATAAAGTAATTCTCAGTAACATATTCATTTATGTATTTATGTATATATTTTATTATACCAATAGGTTCCAGGAGCTTGGACTAGTATTACTGGACAAGTAAGATTTATAGTATTGACTTATTATAATAGTTAGTTTATTATGTATTTCTTGTAGAAAGTAACTATGTATGGATCTAAATTCATTGATAATCGCGATCCTGTTGTTGGGAGAGAAGTACAAGTTGAAGGGTTAGAGAGACCTGCTGTAATCTCTCAGCATGGAATGACATTGTTTGGAAGAGATGGGAAGAAGATTCTCGTTAGTCAGCTTCAGTTAGAAGATGGTAGAATGATTCCAGCAACTCAATGGGGTAAAGAAGAGAAGACAGAGAAACTAGAACTAACAGAAGAAGAAGAAAAGTTAAGAGAAAGTATCAGGGTTAGTGAATGAAAATATAATACTTATTAATATAATTATACATGTGTGTGTGTGTGTGTGTGTATGAATATAGAATATATGGTGTGGTATATTGAGTACTGGAGTAGTAGAGGATCAAACAGATTTCTTTAAAGCTGGGGCATCATCTATGGATGTTACAAGGTAGTATGATGATAACAATGATGTATGAATTGAAGTTCAGTCTCTCTTAGATTGATTGAGGAGGTGAGAGAGATGTGTGACATCACATTTGAAAATGATGATGTCTATATGGCTAGTGTATTTGAAGACTTCATTCGTCAAGTGATTTTGAAAAGTAGAGGAGTCGACATGGAAACCACTTTTGAATATGATGCTGTAAGTAATGCTTTGATGAACAGTATGCAACATAAATGTCACATGACTATCAGGTGACAATTGAAGCTAATGGAATGAAGATAAAGTGTCCACATCAATTAATGATAGATGGAGAATTTGTCAATTCTTCATGGGGTCGTACTTATAACACAATAAATCCAGCAAATGAAGAGGTGAGATACACTTTGTTTTAGGTTGCATTAAATCTTCACATTTCTCTTCAGGTTATTTGTACAGTAGAATCAACGTCTAAAGAAGATGTTGACAAAGCAGTACAAGCTGCTAAAGTATGTAGAATGACATTCAACAACACAAACAATCTTCAAACTGTTCTCTCTTTTATAGTATGCTTTTGAACATGGAGAATGGGGTAAGATGAATGCTCGTGATAGAGGACAGCTCATGTACAAGTCAGTATAACTATTTATAGTTGTATATGAACTAGTAATGACTCTTCATTCTAGACTAGCTGATTTGATGAAGGAACACACAGAGGAGTTAGCTACACTTGAGAGTCTAGACTCTGGAGCTGTGTATACATTAGCTCTTAAAACACATATTGGGTTTTCTATTGATACATTCCGATATTTTGCAGGATGGTGTGACAAGATTCAGGTGAACTATTAATGTCATTTGCTTATTTTTAAATAAAGATATCATTATGTAACTGTAAAAAATGTTCCAGCAAAGGTTTTGTGTATAGTTCATGGTGTATTTGCCTCTATTGTTTCCAGGGTGATACTATTCCTATAAATCATGCTCGTCCAAACAGAAACCTATCATTCACTAAGAAAGAACCTATTGGGTAACTAATATAATCAATATCTTCATCACTGTTACATTATCGTTGTTACATTTTAGAGTTTGTGGTATAGTGGTACCTTGGAACTACCCTTTGATGATGTTGTCATGGAAACTAGCACCTTGTATAGCAGCAGGAAACACTGTTATCCTCAAACCAGCAGAAGTCAGTCTCTTCCTCTTCTTTCTATAATATCTCCCTTTGATACTTTTTTCTTCTTCAGGTGACTTGTTTGACTGCTCTGAAGTTTGCAGAGCTAACTGTTAGAGCTGGATTCCCAAAAGGAGTTATTAACATACTACCAGGAAAAGGTAGTGTTATTATCATATGAAAGTTGTATTTTTACTGGCATACCACAGGATCTATTGTTGGACAAGCTTTATGTGATCATATGGATGTAAGAAAAATTGGATTCACTGGATCAACTGAAATTGGGAAAGGCATTATGAAAAGGTTACTTGATACAAAGCTATCATAAATTAGAATCTCATCTTGTTTAATGAATAGTTGTGCTGAAAGTAATGCAAAGCGTGTATCACTTGAACTAGGAGGAAAATCTCCTTTGATAATATTTGGAGATTGTGACATAGACAAAGCTGTCAGACAGGTTTGTTCTGCTAATCACCTTCTTGTTCCTTCATCCATTCTCTGTTCTGTTAGTCATTGGGAGCAGTATTCTTTAACAAAGGAGAAAATTGTATAGCAGCTGGAAGACTATTCGTGGAGCGTTGTATTCATGATGAGTTTGTGGATAGAGTTGTACAAGAAGTTAAGAAAATGAAGATTGGAGATCCTCTTAATAGATCTGTATCACATGGACCTCAGAACCACAAGTGAGTCAATGGACAATGTGGATATGTAAGTATCATCTGTTGTGATATATAGAGCTCATCTAGACAGCCTATTGAAATACATTGATGTTGGAGTAGAACAAGGTGCTACTTTAGTCTATGGAGGAAAGAGACTCCCTCGTCAAGGTAGTAAGGTCCTCGTACTAGTATAACAATGTAGTCTGATTTGTTTGTTCATATCAGGATACTTTCTTGAGCCAGCAGTATTTACTAATGTTAATGATGATATGATGATTGCTCAAGAAGAGAGTTTTGGACCCGTAATGATAATATCAGTATTTGAGAATGGGTATGTATACAATAAGTGTTACCTTCTTCTTCTCTATCTCTCCTATTCACTTACGTATAGTGATGTTGATGGTGTATTACAGAGAGCTAATGCTACAGAGTTTGGACTAGCTTCAGGAGTGTTCACAAAAGACATTAACAAGGTCATGATATAATGATTATTTGTCATTTCCAATTTTAATATTACTGTAATAATTACAGGCTATGTATGTAAGTGAGAAGATACAGGCAGGTACATGTTTTGTTAATTGTTATAACAAGACCGATGTTGCTACACCATTTGGTGGATTTAAACAATCAGGATTTGGAAAAGACCTAGGTAAGGATAAAAAACATGTAGAACATTGAGTTGGAGTATTGGAATGTGAGTATTGGATTGTGGATTAGTGAATTGGAATGTGAATTAGAGTATGTGAATATTGATTGAGTATCGGAATATAGATAAAGTATCAGAATGTGGATTATCATACTCTTGAAGATGAACTTTTATTCTTTTATAGGTAGAGAAGCTCTCAATGAATATTTGCGTACCAAAGTAGTTACAATGGAATATTTTTGATATTGGAAATATAATTATATAATTATATAATTATATTAACAATGTTTCATATTTGTATTATACAGACAATGCAGTAGTCTAGAACATCAGAACTGTCTTGTGACAGTTAAAATGTCAACTATTATTTTGTATTACATTAATTTTAATGATAACAAGCTATAAAGAGATAATTAATAACTATTGCGAGGATAAAAATTGTATAATTATACCGCATATAGGCGAAAATGGTGTCTAATTTTGGATATTGTAATTATCAGGGATATGATGTGAAGAGTTGAGTTAAATAGTCCGATGTTGCTGCCCCTCCTCATGAAGGAGGAATGGTGTGGGACACCAGCATACTGAATCAGTTCTAACGCAGATTTTCTGTGTTAGTTGTTTTGCATTACCACGCCTACTATAACTAGGATTCTAATAGAACTGAATTAGTATGCTGATTGTCCCCAAAACTTTCCTCCTCTATGTGACGGGATGACAATGACATACTTAATTGTTGATGTGATTAACCATAACTATAATACTTATCAATTAACTACATCATATCAATAACCGGTATATTTAGGGGCGGAGTTTGGACTCATAGTAATTCTGTTTGACTGTAATATCTGACTAACAACACTAAAATAAAATAGTAATTATCACTAAGCTAGGTCATATTATGGCAGTGATCATTAATAAATTCATTTATGTTTCTATTAGCAACTATGTCTTCCATACAGTTCATTACTACATGATCGTATTCTATTTGATATTTGTTATAAAACCACCATCTTTGTTGCTCGGATGCTGTTAATAGTCTCTTTAAGTCATGTATACTGGCAATACATACATCGTGAACGAAATGACCTTCAAGACATATTTCAGACATATCTATGCTACCCCTCCATTCGCGTCTACTTATATTAGGCATTTCAACACCTTTTTGTATAGTGTATATATTTCCAGGAGCCTGTTTAAGATGATTCAATGTGGTGAAGAAATATTCTTCAGCAGATTTAACTTTGTGTAATCTGTGTCTTAAAGCAACAGCACGTTGATCGGAAATAACGAACTTTACAAACTCGGGTGTCAATGCACTGTTCGGAGACTCAGAGCTTTTATAAACAGACATGTTATAAGGTATTCCGCTAATAGTTGTATTAGTTTCCGAATATTCACCATTTATCCATTTTGCTTCATGTGTGAGAAAAAAGTGAGATGGAGCATTTGGATCAAGTGCATATTCTCCTTCGTCAATTGCATTAGATCCATTTAATTTAATCAGTTGTTTCACCATTTCTCTATTAGTAACTAGAGGTATCTCTGTTGAATGGAGGGAGATAACGTACCTCCATGACACCTGATTTCTAACATTATGAAGCTCTTTAAGACAAGACAAGTGAGCATCAAGAATACTGACTGATAAATATTGCACTTTGATTAACTGTTTTGGGATCAGTATGTTAGAAAAACATGAAGCAAACTGTCTAATGGAGTTAATCCACCATTGTGGTGCTTTACTGTCAATATGGATACAGTATATATTATGGGAACGATAAAGGTACTGGATCAGGCGAATGTACTGTTGTACTTGTGTGGGTTTGTAGTGAATGAGGAATTGAAAAGCTAATGGGAAGGATATCTCAATTTCTGAAACATAAAATATGTTGAACTTGCTGATGGCTTCACTACAATTTGTAAATGTTCTCATAAAGTGTGAATCTTTAATTTTGTTCTTCCAACCACGTACCCTATCTCTTTGAGCTAGTCTCTCTTTCCAATCTCCTTCAAAGAGTTTCTTGCAATCTACATTTATTACAGGTGTTGGTGTTATTAAAGCCTGTGTATACTTTATTTTTAGTCTTTGTATAACACTTAAACATTCGGTTTGGTTTGTAGTGATAACGTTTATACGAGTAGTATTTGGAGTAGGATACATCAAATGTGAATTATCACCTTGCTGCTCAGTAAGAACCTTTGTACTTGGAGATAACTCGTCAAACGCAAATGTTACACCATCTTTCATTATCCTAGCAGTTGCTGTTTCTGAAGTTTGAAATCCTATTAGCCATACCAAATTCAACATGGCTAGAATTGTTACAATGAAGAGCAACAGTACTAGTACTGAAATCAAACATCTTAATTTCTGCTTCCTTGTTAAACAGAATAAAAGAATATTTAGTATTTCGCAAAGCATCTTGATATTAAAATATCATTTTTTTTCCTTGTTTTGCAGAAAATGATCACCACCCTTTTGATAATGATAAACATAACAAAATCTTTATTCATTATCATCTGGATTTTTCTTATAATAGAGGTACTACTGCTATAACAGTGATGAATGTAATGACTGCTGTAGCTCTAACACAGGATGACGACTATAGTTATCGTTATTAATTAATAACATGTACGTAATAACAAAAGCTTCGCGAAAATAATAATGCGATCGTTTCCATAGCAACTGTGCGTTCGGCATTTTTTTAGTTTGAAAACTGGGTGTTTGCACTTCAAAGCAACAGAAGAACCAAGTCTATCCTTATTTCAGTTTATAGTCAACACAAGATGGGTTGCGGTAGTTCCACAGCTGGAACAGCTCCACCCGCTTCTGCAGGAAAAGGTGAGCTACGCCCTAATTACTATTATCTCGTAAATTACCTGTATTTCTTCTCATCTGTAGACATCAAAAAAGCTACTAGGTAAGAAGACGTCTCAGCAGTACAGTATATATGAATTATATGTTTTGTGATTTAATTATTATTTTGAAGTGTATTGATAAACAAATAATGAATGACAACAATTTGTTGTGTTCTGCAGTGAAACTTGCATGAATGACATCCTAAATAGCTTTAGCACAAACAAAAGTGTGATTCTGGAACTAATAGATTCCAAATTTTTATTCTTGTAACATTATCATCACTACTTTATTACTTTTATGGGTTAGAGCTAAATTTATAGCCTAGTACTGTAATATTATTGTGGATCTGCAATACTTCAATAATTTTATTTTATAGGACCAAACATCGACCTACCTTTGATGCTGTGGAGAATTATCCTGATCTCTCCTCACACAACAACTGGATGGCAAAGTGTCTTACATCCGAAATCTACCAGAAATTAGCCCATATCAAAACACCCAAAGGGTTTACGTTAGATCGAGCAATCCAGACTGGGGTTGATAATCCTGGTCATCCATTCATTATGACAGTGGGTATGGTCGCAGGAGACGAGGAATCATACACAGAGTTTGCCGATCTCTTTGATCCAGTTATTGAAGCTCGTCACAATGGTTATAAGAAAACGGATACCCACAAGACCGATCTTGATTCTACCAAACTACAAGGTGGAGATGATCTTGATCCAAAATATGTTCTATCATCAAGAATACGTACCGGCCGTAGCATTAGAGGATTGAGTCTACCACCATTTAACTCAAGAGCTGAAAGACGAGAAGTTGAAAGTATTGTCACCACAACACTTGGTTCATTGACTGGTGTATTTCAAGGCAAGTACTACCCACTCGATAAGATGACTGATGAACAACAACAACAGCTCATTGACGATCACTTCCTGTTCGATAAACCAGTATCTCCACTCCTTACTGCCTCTCGCATGGCAAGAGATTGGCCAGATGCTCGAGGAATTTGGCACAATCAAGAGAAAAACTTTCTTGTCTGGGTGAACGAGGAAGATCACATCCGAGTTATTTCAATGCAGAAAGGAGGTAACATGAAGGAGGTATTCTCTCGATTCTGTGAGGGTCTTAACAGTTTTGAGTCTGCAATGAAGAGCGCTAATAACGAGTTTATGTGGAATGAACATCTAGGTTATATTCTCACTTGTCCTTCAAACCTAGGTACTGGATTAAGAGCTGGTGTACATGTGAAGTTACCACTACTAAGTGAAGTCTCATTCTTTCAAGAGATAGTAGAAGAGCTTGCGTTACAAACAAGAGGAGCTGGAGGAGTAGACACAGCCTCTGTTGGAGGAATCTATGATATCTCTAATCGTGATCGTTTAGGGTTTTCTGAAGTTGAGCTCGTCCAAAAGGTTGTTGATGGTGTCAAGTTGTTAGTCGAAATGGAGAAACAACTGGAGAAAAAACAGAGTCTGTGGACTCTATTACCAAAAACGCTACAAGAAAAGTACAACCTTCTCAAAGGTTACCCTGATCTAGGGGTCCATAATAACTGGATGGCCAAATGCCTCACAACAGATATCTACCTCAAATTAGCTCCTCTCAAAACACCTAAAGGGTTTACACTGGATCGAGCAATCCAGACTGGGGTTGACAATCCTGGTCATCCATTCGTTATGACAGTGGGTATGGTCGCAGGAGACGAGGAATCATACACAGAGTTTGCTGATCTCTTTGATCCAGTTATTGAAGCTCGTCACAATGGTTACAAGAAAACAGATACCCACAAGACCGATCTTGATTCCACCAAACTACAAGGTGGAGATGATCTTGATCCAAAATATGTTCTATCATCAAGAATACGTACCGGCCGTAGCATTAGAGGATTGAGTCTACCACCATTTAACTCAAGAGCTGAAAGACGAGAAGTTGAAAGTATTGTCACCACAACACTTGGTTCATTGACTGGTGTATTTCAAGGCAAGTACTACCCACTCGATAAGATGACTGATGAACAACAACAACAGCTCATTGACGATCACTTCCTGTTCGATAAACCAGTATCTCCACTTCTTACTGCCTCTCGTATGGCAAGAGATTGGCCAGATGGCCGAGGAATTTGGCACAATCAAGAGAAAAACTTTCTTGTCTGGGTGAACGAGGAAGATCACATCCGAGTTATTTCAATGCAGAAAGGAGGTAACATGAAGGAGGTATTCTCTCGATTTTGTGAGGGTCTTAACAGTTTTGAGTCTGCAATGAAGAGCGCTAATAACGAGTTTATGTGGAATGAACATCTAGGTTATATTCTCACTTGTCCTTCAAACCTAGGTACTGGATTAAGAGCTGGTGTACATGTGAAGTTACCACTACTAAGTAAAGTCTCATTCTTTCAAGAGATAGTAGAAGAGCTTGCGTTACAAACAAGAGGAGCTGGAGGAGTAGACACAGCCTCTGTTGGAGGAATCTATGATATCTCTAATCGTGATCGTTTAGGGTTTTCTGAAGTTGCGCTTGTTCAAAAACTTGTCGATGGTGTTAAGTTGTTAGTCGAAATGGAGAAACAGCTGGAGAAAAAACGTAATCTTTGGAGTCTACTGCCCAAAAAGGTACAGGAAAAGTACAGTATACTTGCCAGCTACCCTGACATTGAAAAGCATAATAACTGGATGGCCAAATGCCTGACGATAGACATCTACCTCAAATTAGCTCCTATCAAAACACCGAAAGGATTCACACTGGATCGAGCAATCCAGACTGGGGTTGATAATCCTGGTCATCCATTCATTATGACAGTGGGTATGGTCGCAGGAGACGAGGAATCATACACAGAGTTTGCCGATCTCTTTGATCCAGTTATCGAAGCTCGTCACAATGGTTATAAGAAAACGGATACCCACAAGACCGATCTTGATTCTACCAAACTACAAGGTGGAGATGATCTTGATCCAAAATATGTTCTATCATCGAGAATACGTACCGGACGTAGCATTAGAGGATTGAGTCTACCACCATTTAACTCAAGAGCTGAAAGACGAGAAGTTGAAAATATTGTCACTACAACACTTGGTTCATTGACTGGTGTATTTCAAGGCAAGTACTACCCACTCGACAAGATGACTGATGAACAACAACAACGGCTCATTGACGATCACTTCCTGTTCGATAAACCAGTATCTCCTCTCCTTACTGCCTCTCGCATGGCAAGAGATTGGCCAGATGCTCGAGGAATTTGGCACAATCAAGAGAAAAACTTTCTTGTCTGGGTGAACGAGGAAGATCACATCCGAGTTATTTCAATGCAGAAAGGAGGTAACATGAAGGAGGTATTCTCTCGATTCTGTGAGGGTCTTAACAGTTTTGAGTCTGCAATGAAGAGCGCTAATAACGAATTTATGTGGAATGAACATCTAGGTTATATTCTCACTTGTCCATCTAACCTAGGTACTGGAATAAGAGCGGGTGTACATATGAAGTTGCCACTACTTGGCAAAGACGACAGATTTGTATCCATCCTTAAAAGTCTTCAGCTACAGAAACGAGGGACGGGTGGAGTAGACACAGCAGCGACTGACTGTGTGTTTGATGTCTCAAATTCAGATTGTCTCGGATACTCAGAAATAGAGTTGGTGCAGAAGGTTATCGATGGAGTAAACTTACTAGTGGAAATGGAAAAAGGACTCGAACAAGGAAAGTCTATAAAGAACTTGATTCCAAAGAGTTAACATTCTGAATGTCAATATACACTTTGGACATTGTTATTATATTATTTTATGAAATGTTATTTGGCATAATTCTGCACATTCTGTTTTAAAAAGATCTTTTTACTGTAAAATAAAAAATGGCTGCTCCAGTTAGACTCCTCCCCCTTTACAACGTTTTAGACTATCCTTACCATATAGCGTGGGCATAGGGTATGGTAATTGTTTGTGTGTCCATCCAGGATGCGTTTTAGCAAAAAGTCTGGAAAAGTAAGAACATTAGCAGTTCAGTTGAGCTACAAACTAGCAGATTTAATTTTTATTGTAATCAATGAAAAATCTGTGATTATCAAAAGCAAATTGAAATTGAAACAAGATCAGAAACATTCACCATAATGTTAGTGTCAATGTTAATATTCAATCGTCACTACCTTGATTTTCAAGTATTCATGTAATGCTTGTTCACCTGCAAAAAAAAAACAATAGTTCAATCATGACTAAATGTTAAAACTATATTCATTACCTAGGTCTTTTCCAAATCCTGATTGTTTAAATCCACCAAATGGTGCGGCAACATCGGTCTTGTTATAACAATTAACAAAACATGTACCTGCCTGTATCTTCTCACTTACATACATAGCCTGTAATTATTACAGTAATATCAAAATTGGAAATGACAAATAATCATTAGATCATGACCTTGTTAATGTCTTTTGTGAACACTCCTGAAGCTAGTCCAAACTCTGTAGCATTAGCTCTCTGTAATACACCGTCAACATCACTACATGTAAGTGAATAGGAGAGATAATGAGGAAGGTAACAATTATTGTATACATACCCATTCTCAAATACTGATATTATCATTACGGGTCCAAAACTCTCTTCTTGAGCAATCATCATATCATCATTAACATTAGTAAATACTGCTGGCTCAAGAAAGTATCCTGATATGAACAAACAAATCAGACTACATTATTATAATAGTACGAGGACCTTACTACCTTGACGAGGGAGTCTCTTTCCTCCATAGACTAAAGTAGCACCTTGTTCTACTCCAACATCAATGTATTTCAATAGGCTGTCTAGATGAGATCTATATATTACAACAGATGATACTTACATATCCACATTGTCCATTGACTCACTTGTGGTTCTGAGGTCCATGTGATACAGATCTATCAAGAGGATCTCCAATCTTCATTTTCTTAACTTCTTGTACAACTCTATCCACAAACTCATCATGAATACAACGCTCCACAAATAGTCTTCCAGCTGCTATACAATTTTCTCCTTTGTTAAAGAATACTGCTCCCAATGACTAACAGAACAGAGGATGAATGAGAGAACAAGGATAGCCATTAGCAGAACAAACCTGTCTGACAGCTTTGTCTATGTCACAATCTCCAAATATTATCAAAGGAGATTTTCCTCCTAGTTCAAGTGATACACGCTTTGCATTACTTTCAGCACAACTATTCATTAATAAACAATATGAGATTCTAATTCATGATAACTTTGTATCAAGTAACCTTTTCATAATGACTTTCCCAATTTCAGTTGATCCAGTGAATCCAATTTTTCTTACATCCATATGATCACATAAAGCTTGTCCAACAATAGATCCTGTGGTATGCCAGTAAAAATACAACTTTCATATGATAATAACACTACCTTTTCCTGGTAGTATGTTAATAACTCCTTTTGGGAATCCAGCTCTAACAGTTAGCTCTGCAAACTTCAGAGCAGTTAAACAAGTCACCTGAAGAAGAAAAATGGATCAAAGGGAGATATTATAGAGAGGAGAGGAAGAGACTGACTTCTGCTGGTTTGAGGATAACAGTGTTTCCTGCTGCTATACAAGGTGCTAGTTTCCATGACAACATCATCAAAGGGTAGTTCCAAGGTACCACTATACCACAAACTCTAAAATGTAACAACGATAATGTAACAGTGATGAAGATATTGATTATATTAGTTACCCAATAGGTTCTTTCTTAGTGAATGATAGATTTCTGTTTGGACGAGCATGATTTATAGGAATAGTATCACCCTGGAAACAATAGAGGCAAATACACCATGAACTATAGACAAGACCTTTCCTTGAACATTTTTTACAGTTACATAATGATATCTTTATTTAAAAATAAGCAGATGACATTAATAGTTCACCTGAATCTTGTCACACCATCCTGCAAAATATCGGAATGTATCAATAGAAAACCCAATATGTGTTTTAAGAGCTAATGTATACACAGCTCCAGAGTCTAGACTTTCAAGTGTAGCTAACTCCTCTGTGTGTTCCTTCATCAAATCAGCTAGTCTAGAATGAAGAGTCATTACTAGTTCATATACAACTATAAATAGTTATACTGACTTGTACATGAGATGTCCTCTATCACGAGCATTCATCTTACCCCATTCTCCATGTTCAAAAGCATACTATAAAAGAGAGAACAGTTTGAAGATTGTTTGTGTTGTTGAATGTCATTCTACATACTTTAGCAGCTTGTACTGCTTTGTCAACATCTTCTTTAGACGTTGATTCTACTGTACAAATAACCTGAAGAGAAATGTGAAGATTTAATGCAACCTAAAACAAAGTGTATCTCACCTCTTCATTTGCTGGATTTATTGTGTTATAAGTACGACCCCATGAAGAATTGACAAATTCTCCATCTATCATTAATTGATGTGGACACTTTATCTTCATTCCATTAGCTTCAATTGTCACCTGATAGTCATGTGACATGTGATGTAACTGAGGCATAGAATATGAATTATACTTACAGCATCATATTCAAAATTGAGTTCTCCACCTCCTCTTTGATTAGTTATCACCTGACGCACAAAATCTGCAAACCTGTGAAAAATAAAAGTACAATTGGTGATAGAATGATGCAATGGTCCTATGTATTTATGTCAAATAGACTAGCCAGTCAAATTTGGAAAAGTGAATTACACACTTTATGATATACATGTACCTATATACAATAAACTATGTACCAACACCCTTACCACTATGTAAACAATCACACCATAAACTGACTTGTAATTGCATTAGTGATAAAATAATGCAATTTAGAAAACTCTACTACCAATACCGATAAATAATTCCTTTGTGAATATAATTATAGATGATCTTATTATCCATGCCTTGTGTTCATATAAACGCCATCATTTGTTAGAGTCACACCACTAGCCTGCTTCACTTCTTCAATCAATCTAAGAGAGACTGAACTTCAATTCATACATCATTGTTATTATCATACTACCTTGTAACATCCATAGATGATGCACCAGCTTTAAAGAAATCTGTTTGATCCTCTACTACTCCAGTACTCAATATACCACTCCATATATTCTATATTCATACACACACACACACACACACACATATATATATAATTATATTAATAAGTATCATATTTTCATTACTAACCATGATACTTTCTCTTAACTTTTCTTCTTCTTCTGTTAGTTCTAGTTTCTCTGTCTTCTCTTCTTTACCCCATTGAGTCGCTGGAATCATTCTACCATCTTCTAACTGAAGCTGACTAACGAGAATCTTCTTCCCATCTCTTCCAAACAATGTCATACCATGTTGAGAGATTACAGCAGGTCTCTCCAACCCCTCAACTTGTACTTCTCTCCCAATAACAGGATCGCGATTATCAATGAATTTAGATCCATACATAGTTACTTTCTACAAGAAATACATAATAACTATTATAATAAGTCAATACTACAGATCTTACTTGTCCAGTAATACTAGTCCAAGCTCCTGGAAGCTATTGGTATAATAAAATATATACATAAATACATAAATGAATATGTTACTGAGAATTACTTTATCATTTCCTCTAATGAAGTTGTGTAACACAAGTGCTGGTTGATCCCAATTGATCTAGCAGGAAAAAATATTGTACTTAATTTGTAAGATCATGAATGCTATACTTTAGCTAATTCTTTCTTCTTCCACATTTGGTCGTAAGTTGCCCCACCTTCCCACTGGACAATACGTGGTGCCTTCCCATCCTCAATTAGTTTCACTGCTTCTCCCTAGAGAGAGTCAACAATACAAATATCAGCTATTTCCTAAGTTGGTCACTCACCATGGCTCTTATCCCCTCAGGAAACAAGAATCTATTATACAATGAATCAACAGTATCATTGATATCAACATCACATGATTTCTGTAAGAGTATCGGACCAGTATCCAGACCATCATCAGCCCAGAATATAGTGAATCCAGCTTTATGGTCACCTTCCATTAATGTCCAATTAATAGCAGAGGCTCCTCGATGTTTAGGAAGGATAGAGGGATGATAGATAATGGATCCATTCTCAGCTGCATTAATGACTTCTATGGGAATGAATTGAGAACAGAACGGCAAAACATTCAGAGTAGCTCCTACACTCTTGTACTCTTCAAACACTTCAGGCAGAAGCTGACCTAAAGAAGAAGGTTGGTGTGTACACAGTATATATGCAATCAAACCTGATGTGGATACTGCAAGTTGTGTTTTTATACTTACCTTTTAATCTCCATCTCTTAAACTTGAAAAGTGGAACACCATCTTTTTCTGCCTGGACAGCAAGAGGATCAGGTCGACCATTCTGATCAGGAACAGTGAATATGCCAACAATATTTCTCCCTTGCTCTCTAAGCACTTTGTAAACCTCTTGGCCAAATACAGATTGACCAATAATGGCTATACGGAGATCTTTGGGCCTTTAAGAACATAGAATCATAATGCATAAAATATTACAAGACTTCATTGATCATGCAGTCTATTATCATTGGTTATCAATTGTGCAGCTTTAAAAAGCAGTAAATATTAACATCATTTCCACCCTTACTTGGCTGGTTTAGAATCTTCAGTTGTTGCCATTATCAAGCTAATTGCAATAGAAGACAAATTTGACCGTTTGATGCACAACTTGTTTTACCAGTTATAACACACCTCCAACACTCCCATGATTCATAAATATTACCACACTATAATGATGATTGAAAAAAGAAACCAAAATCAAATACCAAATTAACAAAGTTACCAGTCTTAAAGCACAGAAAATAACACAATGATTATTGTTATAGGGTTCAATAGGTATAGTTCAGTTTAATTATCATCGAGCGTTGAGTGACGTTGAGCCCTCCACTGCAAATAGAAACTAGTATCCAGTATCACCCAATAGATATTGATAGCCCAGAGAATGACAGATGTGAATCCAAAAACCTAAAATAAATGATTGAAAAGCCATATTTGTGTGTTAATAAGTGTTTTAATGTAATTATGTATGTAGGCATTTGAGACTAAATATTGATTGATCAAATTATACATCTGATTGGGTTTGTGTCACATGGCAATGTACAAGTTTTGAAGCACAGGCTAAATTAAAATTGTCAGTGTATGTGCCATTTGGAAGACATCTTGAGCTAATTAAGAAGAGTTAATGCTGTTAGTGACAACATAATTAACTGAGCCACAAGGCCAATGAGAGAACTGTGCAGTGCCAAAGACACTCTTTGGGCTAATGGTGTGTCATAAGCTCATTAATAACACTGTTATTATAGCGTCTTTGTATATAAATTGGTACATGAATATTGACAGTAAGGAATGAGGCCATGTATTCATTAGCTCACATCGGCAATGGCAGCCTGAACATAAGAACCGTCATCAGTAGTGAAAGAATCACATATACTCAACCGATACGTTGTCAAAACATCATTAATGGAATCTTTCAACTGGTTCTGTGCTACTGCCCACTCAATAGATGCTATGAACCAACACAGTGTCCATGCAACATGAAATATCACATCCTATGGAAGGATAGATAAATGACTGGATGTATAGATATATAGATGAAACAAAAGATGGATGAATTAAACTAATCACTCAGTCAAATTAGTGATTAAAAAGAATGAGGTGGATAGATAGATGGAAGGAACAATAGTCACATGTTAATCAGCTGACTCACAGATATAACTAGATAGTTAACAACCCATTCCATTTGAGCATTAGCAGTTGTCAGCATATACACTATTAAGGCTATAATACCATAGAATATACTAAAAATACCCCATACTACAAAGAACTGTCCCGCCTGCATGATGTTACTTTTCAAGTCATCGTTGGTGGAATTGTTGGAAATGCTGGGATTGATGGGATCGATATGTGCCTTGATGGGATCGGTATGTGCCTTGATGTCAGTTGATTTACTTTCATTCCCTATTTTAACAGCTGATACTGTTGTAACAGCTTTTGAGAAAGGATACTTCACTGTCGTGGTGAAGTGTACATCTGTAGTATGAACAAGTTGATTACAAAAACAGGATACACAACTGTGTATATACTTACTCGAAATGGTACTGTTAGTAACCTTGCAATCTGCAGTGTGAGTCACACTAAAACCAGCAACCAAGGCAAAAGCTAGAAGCGCTATAAGCTGGATAAAGTAATAAAACGATTATTAAATCTTATTATATATATTTAACACAAGTATCTAGTGATTAAACTACTTCTGTGTAGTGTAACTTACCATTTCAATTAACTTTAAAAAGCCCTTGGCTTGGAGTGGAGCCTTCCAGTGGATCTCCATTTTGTTTCATACACGCTGCTAATTAGTCACATGCTGCAGGCATCACGTGATCTGATCGACGCATTTTCAATATGGGGGATAATGATGCTGTAGATGAGCCTCCTTCAGGAACTAGCCGAGTCCCTAGAGGAACACTACAGGGCTTGGCAGACATACGGATCACCGAAACAGTTGGACTAAATCTTCGTATTTTATTGGAGCCCATAGGATTTTTGAGAATCTCCCTGATTGTGAGGAACGCCCTCTTTAAATTCAGTTCAAGTTGCATGTCTGTTTATCACTACAGGTTTTGACATTGTTTGCATTTGCCTTAACTGCTGGATACAGTAGTAATGGAGATAGTAACCAGTTAGTGACGCATCATACAGATGTACATACAGAACTAAATGTATATATTTTGTGACTTGATCCAAGCTAATGTAGTTCTAAGAGTAGGTAGTAGAATGACATGCAGACAAAGAACTCCTTATGTTCCAAACGAGCAAGAGCTAATTATACTGTAACCACAAGTTTACATTGAAGAATTGTTTAACCTAATGATATTCCTCATGGTTCAGTGTTTATGTGTGGATATAGTCCTGTTTGGAGGCAGTTGCTCCCTCCAAACAGGGCTATATGTATTTTATACCATGGTAACACAAAAGTATGCAATTAAATCACATTTGACATCACTGTTGTCAAGTAGAAACTATGGTACTATCCCAATTAGTGTTTACTTTAAAAACTGTGAAAATACAGGTTTAGTGGCTAGACATCCCTGTCTATAGCATGTTATGGGCATATATCTCTGGTGGTATATCAAAGGTCACCATGGAGCTTGTGCAATGTTGTTCTAATTGTGCATTGCAAATATGCATACATGTAATGTACATACATGTCATAACTGGTTTCTATTCTTTAGAACAAGTTGTCAGAACCTGACAAACATTACATTCAGAGTGATATTGCAATTTGAATATCCATATCGGGAAACCTCATACGTGGTATCATATGAACCAGAAAGACCCGAGGAGAGCGAAAACATCACTAACTGCACAATTGTTGAGAGGCAGCTATTTAGTGGTTCTGCCGAGTACTTTGTTGCTATCTCATCAATGTCATTTATATTTGGTATATTGACCATTCCATTTTATATCATCTTCTATGTTCCACGTTATGATTTAGCAAAGTATCTCTCTATAATAGTGAGTATATATATATATATGTTTGTTAGTGTAAAGTTTTGTGTGTATATGTATAAATATGTATCTATATGGTTATATGTGTTATACCTTTCTATCTTTCTTTTTTTCTTTCTTTCTACATCTCCGATAACATCATGTATGGATGTGTATGCATTTTATGTCCATATATATGTACGTATGTATGTAATTGTGTATGTATATATGTATGTATATACTACACATAGTATTATTATGAAATATTAGTTTGATACAAGTATTCCATAATGAGATAATTCTTAATTGAATTATGTGTGAATTCCCTACATTATTTTCTTGATCTTTAGGATTTGATTATTACAGCACTTCTAACTTTTTTCTATTTTTTTGCTGATATTGCCTGGTCAGCTGGCATTTCTTCCCTCGATTCATTTCATGAGCAAACTCTAAGAGACAAACGTAATATGTGTTTGAATTGTAGCACTGAAACAGAAACATCTCCTGATATACAAAATTCTGTACAAATTAGCTTCTCTGTGGTAAACTGCTATTCATCAATTATATCACAATATACTTATCTGTGTGTGTATTCTGTTTATCCACCCATCCATCCATCTATCCATCCATCCATCCATCTATCCATCCATCCATCTATCCCTCCCTCCTCCATCCATCCATCCATCCATCCATCCATCCATCCATATCCATTCATCCATCCATCCATTCATCCATCCATCTATCCATCCATCCATTCATCCATCTACCCATCCATCCATCCATCTACCCATCCATCCATCTATCCATCCATCCATCCATCCATTCATCCATCCATCCATCCATCCATCAGTCTATCTTTGTTTGTAGTTGTTTGGTTGGGTGGCTACTATGGTGTTGATTGCTAGCCTTTGGTTCACATACAAAGACACCATTGTACATGTGGATCGCTTGGGTCCATTATATCGCATACCATTATTTCAAAGAAACAAAGGGAAGGAACAGTCATATGAACCAGACGAACAGGGACAAACACAGAGTCAAGAGCCGAGAGAAGAGGATCTTAGTCGTCCTCCACCTAGTGGTATGTGACTATAACCAGGGTACAGACATTTTATTTGGTTGCAGGGGAGCACAATTTGTGTTTGTAAAAGTATCTTGTTATTGTATATATATGTAGAAAGAGTATTCTCATGATTTTAGGGTGGTGGGGGTTCAAGTTCCCACTTACCATTTGTACAAAACCCTATATGCTGACTATAACTATAAGTATTGCTAACGGATATCACATGTTACAATTGATTGTACTCTCTTTATAGATGAAGAAGACCTGTGATGAAACTCTAACTATAGAACCATAGTACACCCAATACGTTGAGATTCTGATACATTAGATATATATAGCAGTTATCTTTTTTTGCTGTAATTGAGCTGTTAACGTGATCTTTACTATTATTAGTTGCATCCATTTTTTTATTGACTTTAGAGCAGTTCATTTCACATAATTTTTGAATTATTTGTTCTGTTAACATTTTAAAGATTAAATTTTTTCAAAGTATAATTGAAAATTGAGAATGTTTTCTTTGTTCATTCAGTTTAGAACTTGCGCAATGAGATCATTTTCTTTCAGTGTTTACAATATACTGTAGTTTATGAAAACGCTTCCTGAATGAATAAAAGAAATGCAAGTAATAATTAGTGAGTCAGAACAATCGCTTGCAACTTAATAGCTGACTGTCCACTTATTAAGTGTTTTTGTGGTAGTCAAGACAACAAAGGCTGTCATGTTACTGGATAATGATCCTCTAAGTTGTTTAGCAGAAAGAAAACATGATGTTTATGTCTATGACCTTTTCATTGGCCAAAATGTCATGTTTTCTGATCAACTTCACTGCTAAACAATTTAGTGATCATTGTCCAGTAACTTCTAATAAAACGTGTCATTTAATACATTCTTACATCAAATTATCATTTCATCCATCTACACCTACACAATTTGTCATTTCATCCCTTTATCCACATTCATCCACTCCTGCTTTCATTCATACATTATGTGTCATTTTATCTGTCCACTCTGCATACTCTCATCATTCAAGTAGATATTGTTGTAGTAATAATCGTCAATGCCCGATTACCCATACATAATTATATACAATGTATTAGTAACTTGTATATACCTACCTTCCTGTAAAATCAGGCAGATGTTCAAGATACTGGAGGTACCAATGGCTGTTAAGTTCCACGAGTGCTTTGATATCATGATCCAAATCAGACTCCAGCCATACATATCTGTAAATTTAATATAATTACCTATCCTTGTCGATTATATGAAATATCAATTCATAGATTGATTTAAACTAGTGTACATACACATACATATGCTAGTTGAACCTTAATTATTAAGAATATGATATATAGTTGTTAAGTACCATTCAACATGTACGTAGGTTATTTACCATCATGAAGGATAAACAGCACAACTGATTAACTAATTATGTATATGTACTATATACTATATACGTATATATTACTAGACCTATATATATTAACAATTTTCACATTAAACAAATTCAAGGGCAGGTGGAAGGTCATTAGGGGCATCTCACCCCTCTCCCTTTTCCTTCAAGTTTACTCAATGTTTACTATGTATCTACAAGCTGAGGTCAGCAATAAAATAGAACCACAACCCAAATATGACTAATTAACTCTAATATAGGGTGCTTCCTCACGTAACGTTCCTTAAGCTTGCAGTATCAGTTAATGATACTTTTTGTTACTATAAATAGTGGGTGTGACACTGTTTTGTTACTATAAATAGTGGGTGGACACTGTTTTGTTACTATAAATAGTGGGTGGGACACTGTTTTGTTACTATAAATAGTGGGGGGACACTGTTTTGTTACTATAAATAGTGGGTGGGACACTGTTTTGTTACTATAAATAGTGGGGGGACACTGTTTTGTTACTATAAATAGTGAGTGGGACACTGTTTTGTTACTATAAATAGTGAGTGGGACACTGTTTTGTTACTATAAATAGTGAGTGGGACACTGTTTTGTTACTATAAATAGTGAGTGGGACACTGTTTTGTTACTATAAATAGTGAGTGGGACATGGTTTTGTTAAATAGTGAAAGTGACATACGTACAGAAACTGCTGGACTAATTATCCAAAAGAACTTTCAGTGACTCTTATACTGGATTTAAGCACATACGTTAATGCTTAGGCCATGCCCACTATAAATATTAATTACGTAGCTGCTTCAAATGTTTCACTGTGTGAAGTCCAATAAATTCAGTTTATTTTGCACTCAGCATTTTAATTTCTGGACCCACCCCCTAGCCTGAAATGAGCAGTGCATCTAATGTAGCTTCATCGGCTAATAATTTGTATTATAGTTATGAGTGATTAATGATTTGGTTAGTCAACACTTATTTGTAGTTCTAGTGCACCTTAATTAATCAAAACATTCAATCATTCCTAGAGTACAAATTCCGCTCATTGTTTCTCACTTTAATCACTATGAGAGTTATTGAGCCATTCACACATGAAGCCTAATATGTATTTGTAGTACGTACACACCTAATTGATAGTAGCTATATAGTATAGCCATAATAATTATTGTCTTGTGAGTTGTACAGATAAATATATTGTATATACAAGCTACTACTGCTATGGTAGATATTGTGTACTATGACAAAACACTATTCCTATAGGAATGACCATGGATTATACATATGTAGTATATTGTGTCTCAATGGACACTATCATAGCATTATACAGTGCTGTTATAATGTACAGGCAACCTGTGGAATCATGACATAATATTATATGTAACACTTTAGCAGTATATATAAGAGTCACTAGAATAACATATAAGATAATTAA
The DNA here is from genome assembly GCA_947044365.1 of Petrosia ficiformis. Classification (NCBI taxonomy): domain Eukaryota; kingdom Metazoa; phylum Porifera; class Demospongiae; order Haplosclerida; family Petrosiidae; genus Petrosia; species Petrosia ficiformis. The sequence goes on along the minus strand of OX345644.1, from coordinate 6,699,844 downwards.
TTAGTTATTGAATTAATATAAACACTTCTGAAATCATAATACAGTTTTAGTGTGAGAGTTGCAGCTGTTAGTTTAAGTTAAATATATCATTATATTTTAGTTAATTGACATTTGACCTGTATTTGTTTATATATTTGGTATAAGTACCTGTAGATGTACCTATACCACTTTAGGTATAGTTCTAAACAAAATGGCATGAGTGACAGAAAGATATGGGGCCCCGGACAAAGAAAGGTCAATTAAGATAGTACAAGGTTTTATTTCATTAATCTTAAATAAATAGTTAACTAATAACCTTTTCAATTTGCAGTAAACAGTTAATTTAATTTATACTTTAAATAATTAGTAGAGACTACACTACATATAATAACTCAATCATTCAGAATTATATACTATAATGTATCATATCCCTATTATAACGCTATATATATTATATAATGTAATATAATCGATATCCATATATATATCTACTTACCCTAAAGGTTTCAAAAATTTATGGGACACTTTTAAGATTTGAGTGATCATATTTAAACCATCTTCTCCCCCATCTAGTGCAACTGGATCTTCATATCTGTAGTCAATTGTAAATTAAGCTGTAATAATATTCAAAGATATAGACAGATATGTAACATTAATCAAAGATATCTGGTGCAACAGATATGTACATGTAACATTATATAACTGCTGCAACAGATATGTAATATTATTCAAAGCCAGCTGTAATCCCTCACTTTTATTAAACTAAGATATTATTAAAAACTACTATCAGTTCCTCTTTCATATTCCTTCTTTCTTCCTCACTATAATCTGACCTTGATACTTCAGGTTGTAGATGAGGTATATGTTGAGATTTGATGTAAGGTGGGTTGCTAATCACATGATCAAACTGTGTGATTGTTGGTAATGGCAATGGACTGTGATATATAGAAGTGTTAATTACTTTTAGTCTGTCTGCCACTCCATTACTGAGAATGATGAAATAAGACAAGTTACCATTAGACTATGATACAGTCATTACAATGTCACAATATCATGTATATAATTATAATCAATAAACAATGTATGGTATGTATGTATGTCTGGCGAGTATGTCTCTATGTACATATAGAGGTGTGTATGTGTATAGGTAGCATAATTAATGTCTCTATGTACATATAGAGGTGTGTATGTGTATAGGTTGTCTCTATGTACATATAGAGGTGTGTATGTGTATAGGCAGCATAATTAATGTCTCTATGTACATATAGAGGTGTGTATGTGTATAGGTAGCATAATTAATGTCTCTATGTACATATAGACGTGTGTATGTGTGTAGGTAGCATAATTAATGTGAAGTTCAATGATACATGTGGGATGGCCTGGAAATATATCAGTTGAGTAGACTGCTAATTATTAATTATTTCCTTATTAAGATAGACTTCAGACATTTGTCAAAACAATAATCCAATAACAGATTCACACTTCTCACCAAAAGGTTAGGAATTGTTTATGCCTAATTATGAATTGTTTTAAGTCATACTTACATTAATATATTAACTGTATCTATAACTGGTTATGTACATGTATACAGGGTACTAAACGGGTTTTAGACTTTTAACTAAATAAAAGTTCACATTATTGGACACTTTTCATTTTAGTTAGTTATAGTTATTACAGTAGACTTGTAATGTAGTTATAGTTTAGTTAACTAAAAGTCGCAATACCTTACTAAAAGGAGTTTTAGTTATAGTTATAGTTAACTAAAACAATACTAATGTATATATGTACAATGAACTTGAAACAGAATTGTTAATTATAATTAAACTTATTATAAGATCCAACATTGAATTGACGTAATATAGTGTAAAACATCAAAGACATGATGATATAATATATATAATTACATTAATTTATACATAACATTATAGCTACTTGTAGAATCCTTAGATAATTATATAAATATTACAACATTGGGGACTTTCTAATATAGTACGTGCAGTATTTATAATGATTCAGTTCACTATTCCTGTATTCCAGACTTACAATTTAGTAGGTCAATTTAACTCAGCAATTTATAATCATATTTAATCTTGATCGTAAATACTAATTTTAGGAGACAGAGCTAGTGCTAGCAGTAAAGATTGCAATCTTATTATTCACTTTTACATATTCTTAATAAGCATTACATCAATTTATTAATGAATTTTTAGATACACAATTCTTACGAAAAGTGTATTACACGACTCATCAGAAAGGACATGTTTACTATATACTATATAAAATTAATATCACTGTAAAGTTTTCCTGAATTCCAGACGTATATGACTATCAACGATGAAACCATTGAGACATTAATTTTAAAGGTTGAGCTACAGAGAACTGTGACATTAAGAGACAATTTGATGACATTGAAATGATGTGCCTAAACAAATAACACTACACAATCAATTTAAACTTTAAGAATCTAGATCAATCAACTCTCTGTCATTAAGACACAATCTGGCTTTTGTTACTAGTATTAATTAACTGTGAACAGGATTTAATCAACGCTATCTAAGAGTCAAAGTTAATCAACATTCTGCTAATAGGCACAATCTCTTTAGTAATTATACATAGTGTTTTTAGACTTTATTCATAAACACTGTTAATAGGACATAACATTAATTTTACTTAATAAACAAATTAGGTTTGAAATCACACATCAGTGCTCAGCTATATATATATACCAGGTAGACACTATAAATTCAATTAGTCATGAATAAATTAAACTTTAACTATAGTTGTGTAAACATTATGTTATTCATTTAACCTTATCAAAGAATACCCAAAATTTGACACTAACCTTACTTTCATAATTAAAATGATGCAATGTAGTATAATGTGTTGTATTAGCAGTTTCCTGAACTCTCAACTATAATCTCACATATATATTTAGTTTTATAAACAATAATGTTACTTTAACAATCAACACTTTGTTAATTATCATAATCTCACAATACTATATTCCGGAATTCCATACCAACATGTTTGCTAAACTGTTTGATTTTTCGCTGAGTGCTCTAATAATCAACACTTTTAATAAAAAATATGTATTAGTGAAATGAAGGACTAGTCTGTTTGTTAAGAAACAGACAACTGAGCAGGAGATGAACTACCTCCTCTTGTGAAATACAAAAGATAACTGAGGAGGTGTTGAACCAGGGACCCTCAGCTGACTAGACTAAAGGGACTCATCACCTCGGCTCAATTAACTGTTTCCTGAATTTCAAACCAGTTCACTATATCATTATCAAACTTAGTTTACATAAGAGCACTTAATCAAAGAAAATATATGATATATTTAATAACTCAGTTATAATCGTCTTGTAATTGTGATAATCATGAAAAATAGAGTGTTTATATACATAAATACTACAAAGGGTGTTACTATAGTACACTATAATGCAGAGGTTTTGATAACAATGGTTAGTGTGTGCACCATTGGGAATACATCTTGAGCTAGTTAACTAAGAGTTAATGTTGTTAGTGACAATGTAATCATAGTTAACTGCACCATCTGCCAAAGAGAGAACTGTGCAGATAAGAAACTTTTTGGGCCAATGGTGCTTATGAAAAACTACCCTATAATGATATAACTATGCTTACACTTCGCAAAGCCAATTAAATGATGTCAATATTTAAACCACAAGGATGATACAATCCTATATATAGCTGGGAACAGGATCTTCAGTCTTTTGTGTTGCATGTATGTATGCAATGATAATAAAAACATTCTTATCATATTTGTATAAGTTTACTGGAAAAGTGTACAAACAAGAAATTGTAGAAATGTGTGTGTCTCTCACAGTACTGTATTGTCATTTGTTAGCTTAACTGCCTCAAAGGAAATATCAATTGCACATCCTTGTATCTAGGTAAACAATGAATCAGTATAATTATCTTACTATACACCCACTAAACTATATATAAATAGCCACAACATTTACAAACATAATTATATTATACCTTATCAAATTCTTTGAGTAATGATACACTGATTGACCCACAACCACATCCAATATCTAAAAACGTTTGATTCTGTTTTACTAAATGTTTCTTCATATGGTCCAACACATAGCCTACAAGATCCTTTGAATTAAATGATAATTGAGACTTGTACAGTTCATAATAATAGTACAGATTATTGTAAGGTACAACTTGTTTAGGAGTCGATAATGACAATAAGTTAAGGGTTTTGCAGCCAATACAAGTAAGGTTACAGGATGAGTAGTCTGACAAATACATGACAAAGGGATGTAATATGTTACCGTGATGTCAAATGATGTAATGTATGTTTATACTGATGTCTAGTATCACATGATAGTGTGTCTAGTATCACATGGTATTAAGTGGTGTTTAATTTCTAGTTTTGCTTCAGTGATTAATAAGTGTACGGTCCAAATTATTGCTCACAATGTACACTTCTATGTGAAGGGTGGCATTTCACTTCCATTAGTAGGGTTAACATATCTAATTTCAAGTGGGCATTGGTTAGCTCATTATAGTGGACAAATTACTAGAATTTGTAGTGACAATTACATTTATAAATATATGTACTGTTAATCATTAATGATACATGAATTATATGACCTTTTGGGCTAGCAGGAAAATACACAAGTGTAATCAATCACCTCTGTTTCTGGTCTGGGAATGAGTACAGGTGGTTTGAGTTTGAGTCTAGTAGTACGGAAATCCCATTCGCCTAAAATATATTGAATTGGAATTCTATAAAGAAGATAAGAGAATGAAGAACTATAAGAATAATGTATATATACAAACATACATACATACATATAATGATACATACATACATACATACATACATACATACATACATATATACATACATACATACTATACACATACATATATACATACATATATACATACATACATATATACACACACACATATATACATACATACAATCATACATACATACATACATATATACATACATACATACATACATACATATAATGATACATACATATATACATATATACATATGTACATACATACATATAATGATACATACATATATACATACATATGTACATACATACAATCATACATACATACATACATATATACATATGTACATACATACAATCATACATACATACATACATACATACATATAATGATACATACATACATACATACATACATACATACATACATACATATATACATACAAACATACATATGTACATGTGCATGTCCACAATGAAACTAATATATACAACAGACAAAGAAACACCTTCTCAACCTCTGTTGACAGAATTCATTAATCTTTTCTATATCATATCTGCTCAGCTTAAAGTTCCTCTTGTTTACTCTCTAAAGTAACCAGTACATAGTATATACTTTATAGTATATAATTACATACATGTGTTATACTATATACAATACTACAATACTGTATTAAAACTATGTGTTTCAAGTACTCTTTGATATAAAGTATGGCTTGATTACTATATTAGATTAGGTAATAGTAATACTGAAATCTCATTATATGCTTTATTATTTCAGTACACTATAATTATATAAACTAGCCACTCAGTCTAAATAGTGAAAATTAACAGTTCTGTAGTGCTGGCATGACATCATAATAATACACTACACTGTTCCTTTAGCTGAGTCAAGTATTTGCTAACTCTCAATGGTGAAAATAATATACTGACCATCAAAGGATATACTCCTCTTAATCCAAGAGGATATCATAACATAATCAGTACATTATATTCATAGTTAGAGTGCACTTGACTTAACTACAGGAAGTTGTATATCATTATGTAGGTCATATGCGGATTGGATCATCAACGTAGTTCCATGAATAATTATGTAAAACACATCATCTATACATGTGACAAGTCATGTGACAAGTCGTGTGACAAGAAATACAATCTTTAACTTCATAACTAAACGTAATAATGCTTTCTGCATGTAGCAAATTTGTTCTATAACATAGTAACACATTCATGTGTAGATATTGTTACATAGCTCACTCTACTATTACTACAGATATGTAATATCAGATATTTTGCAGATAGCTCTGGTTCAGGTATTCTATTCTTCCGGAAGATATTTGTCCATTCTTGTATTAGGTGGATAGCAGTTATGTCAAAGGAAGTTGATAGATTTCGAATAGTACAAACTTTTGCCATAACTGTATTTCTGTGTAATGAATATAAGTTACAGTGTGTGTATATATAGTTGCTATGTTACTGTACTTCATAATAACTGTGCAATGGGTCAAGTACTTGTATATGCAAGTCAATTAAACACTTCTGATAGTATCACAACTGCTATACTATAATGAGTTCTGAAAGGATATTCAATGAGTGAACAGTACACCCACCTACACCCACAGAAGGCCTACCCAACACACACACCACACAGACATACACAGGTGCGTGACTGGTTTAAACTATGTAAATCGAAACAGAGATACATGTGTACTACAGTCATATAATCAAATTAAAATTACTTATACATAAACACATCAATGTTATAATTAATGACTATGATAACAAAACCATTGTGTTGATGTGGAGTGAGAGATGAAAGGGAATTTACAATAGAATCTGGTACACAATATGCAATAGAATGTTGAGTGTGATATGTAACTCGTATGTACTTAAATAATTGATGTTGTTGTAAATTTTATTATACAGAATTCAAACTGTAAAGAATTATAATTATATATTATATATATATACATAGAATATCAAAATGATGAATGAATTAAAATGCATAGTGACAAAACCTGTGTCAGCTGTCAGTAATGGAAGATGAAGATAAAGAATATGTACAAAATTCGATAGAGTTAAAAAAATGTCAGTGTTAGGATGGTGTGTGTATGTATAAAATATAAACAAACAAACAAAACAAAAAAAAATGTGAACAGAATGAGTTTAAGCAAACAGTAGTTCTGGTTCTTCATCATCATCGACATCATTTGTAAGGATCTCCATACAGCTTCCAAGATGTGAAACATCACTGAGAATTGTGGAAGATTTACAATTTTTTGTTGACTCTACTGTTAGTTTTGGACCACTGGGTAAAGATTCCATTGAATTATACCCACTGCTGCTAATACTCAATGTATGAAGTCTACTGTGTTTAGAATTCTGCCAAGATTTGATTTCAGCCAGAGGTTTGCAATCCTCACAATGCTTAGATGCATCACATACATATTCCTGTATGGTTGTTTCATGGTGACACTTACAGGAGCAGCTTGATTCTTCCTCTGTGATAAGTTTCTTGCTTATTTCCAAGGCAATACTTTGTGAATGTGAGATTCCATTTCGTCGTTTGCTTACAGTTTTAACTGGCAGCTGCAGAGAGCTTTTTCGTGGTTTTGGATTCAGCCATGGATGAGAGATAACATCATCAATAGTAGCACGTCTTTTAGCACAAGGGTCTAACATTCTAGATATAAGATTTTTCACACCTGGAGATGAAAGGTAAAGGGGAATGAACAGTCTCACTATTAAAACAACAAACTAGATCTTATCAGTATACAGTATACACTAGTGCCCATTCAGTTACACCCACTGTATTGATAAGCATCATTGATAAGCGCTAAATATTTAGTAAAGTATTTCCTCTGGTGTATATAAATAATCTCCATGGGTTACATATAAACAATAAACAAACATTACTAATATCACACTGATGTACTCAGCATCAGACAGGATGTATACAGGAAATGAGTTTAAATTCTGAAAATTTGTGAATTTACAGTAACACTCACTTTCTGAAAGGCTTCTGGGTTCAGGATAATCAGCCCTTTGTATTGAACAAATAAAGTTTGTCCAATCTTGATCATCAAAAGGCATGCAAGCTGTCAGCATGGAGAATAAGATGACACCAAGACTCCATATGTCACATTCTGGTCCTCGATATGGCTTTCCCAGTATCATCTCGGGAGAAGCATAAAGTGCACTTCCACAGTAAGTGGCTAAAATACTTGTTGGATGGACAGCTTTCGAGAAACCGAAGTCGACAATCTAAAGAAAAAAGAAATAATTATAGTGATATGTGTATCATGGGAAATTAAAGTGCCATCTAAAACACAATAGCATAGTAATAATTAAAACTCACCTTTGGCTTTTTATCTTTGCTCAAAAGAATGTTTTCTAGTTTTAAATCTCGATGAGATATGCCTTTCTGTAAATAAGATAGATATTATTATAATTTACATTTCTTAATAAATGAACTAACACTTGAGTATAAACATATAATATATATTTATTTAATTGCACAATATAAGTACGACAGTTCTTGAATACAAAGTTGCAGGGGGGCTAATTAAAATATTCAAGCACAATTAATATATACCTTATTCATGCATGAGGTGAGAATATAGAAGTCATTTATGGATTTATCACACTAGAGGTCACTAATTAATATTACTTACATGGTGACAATGGGCTACTGCAGATGCAATCTGCGTGAACATCTTTCTTGCATCTGTTTCGTTAAGGCCTCCATGTTCTGCTACGTAATCAAAAAGCTCTCCACGAGGCAAATATTCCATTGCTATGTATACTTCAGTTTTAGTCTCAAAACCTAGATTGATATAGAGATAAATCAATTTGGTACTAACAATATAAATACATAATTATTATAATGATATTAATTTGCAGTTGAACTTACTGTCATAATACTCAACAATGTTTTCATGTTGTAGGACCTCCAAATTGTCGATTTCTCTGAATAATTTTTCACATACTTTTTCATCTGACAAGTTTTTCTTTTTTATGACTTTCAAAGCCACCTGGAAAAAAAAATAAATGACGGTAAACCAACCAGTCACCTCGTATTCTGTAATTTCGCTATTATGATTGCATGTAACTTCTAATACTTGCCTGCTTGCCTGTTTTCTTGTGTTCTGCGAGGTATACTTTTGCAAAGCTTCCGCTTCCAATCCTCTTGAGTTTCGTGTAGTTCTCCATTGTTTTGCAACTGAGTGAGTAGTGTGGTGTGTGACGAACATCACTGCGAAACTTGGTTATATAGAGGGTTCATACTCTATGAATATGATTAACAGTACGTAGGTGTACGTGTACGTGTGTACGTACGTGTACGTGTACGTGTACGTGTACGTGTACGTGTACGTACGTGTACGTATCGCGTTGCCAGGGATACGATGTTCGCAGTTCATGATGTTTATCATTAAATTTCTGAATAAGTGATATATTGCAGTGAGCATCTAATATATATAGCTCCAATGCTCTAAGAAATTTGTAAAGTGGTTAATGCATACTTCTGAACGGCAAACATTAGATTTATGTATGTAATAATCTCTTAGGTATAGGATGAGACTATGTTATGTGTACATATGTACTTATGTATGTGGTGTGTGTATATGATGTTCAGATGTGTATAATAAACTCATTATTATAAAATTTGCGGTTGAGCTTCTTTTCGATAATAATCCTACACTATTGAAAACAAATAATTATACACTAATCATTATTATGAAATAGTGTGTAACTGTAGTCTTTGATCAATTGGTTCATTGGCAAATAGCCCAATCCTAGAAAGTTCATTGATTGTTGTGTACACTGAACTATAAAGACGTTTGATTCTCCTACTACGAAACAACAGACATCAAAAGAAGTGCAAAATAAATCAATATGCATTGGTTATGTAAGCATCATTATTATTGATAACAGCAAATCAATTTGGTTATGTAAGCATCATTACTATTGATAACAGTAACTTGAATATGCGAGCATGCATAATATATAATTACTATTGTAATTTCTTCATGACCTTCGGAGTATTTTGGGTGATGTTAAGTCACTTCTGGGTGGCTAGATTATGTAATGAATATGGTGTCAGTTTCAGACGTATGGGTAGTAAATTTATAGTATGCTATGCTTATATGTATGAATATAGTTATAAAAGGGATATTTTCCCAGTATCTTAATATATGGTACTTTGGAACTATAGCACTGTTTGTTTACACAAAGACAAAGCATAGTTATTATATATAGTAATCAACAGTATTGTAATGATAGCAAAACGTATAATGTTAAAATATATAGTTGTTGAATTTCATATGTCCACATATGATTACAGATAATAAGGTTTATTCATTAAACAAAGTGATTTAAGAACCATTAACATAGTTATCAAAAGGATATATTCTCAATCACTAAAGTATTATGCAGAAGCACATTGGTCACTATAGCAACGTACGAAGGCAAAAGATATTGTTATATGTACGAGAACACTTAGCTACTAGCAACATACGAAGACAAAAGATGAATGGAGTGAGCCTGAGCGAGCCCCGTTTAGTGTTGTCAAGCAGCTTGTTTGTATACACTTTGGAACTGAGGGTCCCCGGTTCGACTCTAACCCAGTTATCTTTTTTCTCTTTTTGGTGGCTGCCTTGTTCGTCGCTTGCTCAGTTGTCTTTTTGTTTTAACAAACAGGCTCACTTGAACAATGTTCACCATAGTTATAGTTATACGTATAGGAGCATCACTACATGCATTATACAAGTAATAATAGATGTAACTGCATATCAATTATGATATCATTGTCGGTTTTGATTCGTGTGATAAACATACTAGTAAAATGGTTAACAGTTCCTATGTTTAACAAACTATAAATAATGCATCATGAAGTAAATAAGATGTGAGAATATTAGTTTTAACAGTGATAATCAATAATTATATGAATATTTTAACAATGCAGTAGGAGTATTAAAAATGAGTCTATTAAACATTAATTAAATGGTTGTAAATATGTTTAATTTCAGCAGGTATACACTTAATGGAATACCACAGACTAATGGGCAAATGAAATTTCACTTAATGTTCTAAAGAGTATTGGATTTCAAAATCAATGTAATATGCCTTTTGATAACCAGCATGCACATGCCAACACATACACACACATACATATAGCATACACATCACATTACACATAGAGACATATACCATAGATTGAGAAATTCTGTTAAATTCAATATTGGTCATTACACAGTGTTTTTGATCAATTTGTATGTATTTATTGTACAATATAATTATCATTATTCATTTTTTTACACACTTAGTCTGCTTCTGTTGATTACACAGTACAAATAACCTGTTTACACAAAAAATTATTAATTCATTGGCCATCTGTATTACATCTGATATGACCAACATTGAGTTTAGAATAAAATCATGTTTAAGTCATTTATTTAGAGTTTGTTATGCTAAACAATAACATAACAAATTCTTGTTTAAAACTTCAAAACACACAACATTTCAAATGGAATGTATAATTAATTACACACAGACAAGCACATAGCATCACATATACAAACACAGACATATAGTAATATGTAGTCATTATGCATTTATTGGACACAATGACTAGGATTAAAGTTAGCATAGTGCATTCTTACTACACTCATTGGATGGTTGTGTGTGTGTGTGTGTGTGTGTGTTTGTGTGGGCATGCGTGTGTGTGTGTGTGATTGTGTGTATGTATGTATTAATATAATGTATGTATTAATATAATGTATGTATTAATGTGTATTAATAATATGCATGTATTTATATAATGTATGTATGGATGATTTAATGTATGCATGTACGCAAGGTAGTACATATTTGGCAGACTTGTTATCACAAACATTGTAAATTGGAATTCGTTATAAATGGTAAACAACATTACAACTTAATTATGACCCAGGGGTGTGGAAACATTGAGACAACTAGAGGACATTTTGACCTATTCAACACTCTTGTTCTACAATGAGTCCCCATATACTTTGTATACAGTTTAGTTTCAATTTACCAGACATTTCTCAGACAATGTCCTGCATGACTGGGTTTTTCCAAAACACTGGTGTAATCTCTTCCCTTATATGGTAATTAAACATTGCAGTAGATTAAAATTATACGATTATAATGATTACAAGCTATTAAAGGTGGACACATGCCAAGTTATGTATCAGACACATCACTAATGAGATTACAATTGTGTTGTTTTGTTTGATCACATTTAGATATAGTTATAGTATGACTAGTTTATCACAATTTTAGTTTAGTTAGAGTTCAATCCCAAAGGTAATCAGATAATTAGGCTTACTAAAAGGATTTTAGTTTTAGTTAACTAACTAAAAGTGTCATTATTGGTCCGTTTTCATTTAGTTAGTTATACATGTAGTTACTACTGCAGACCTGTAATTTAGTTATAATTTTGTTAACTAAAATTCACAATGCCTTACTAAAAGGGGTTTTAGTTATAGTAATAGTTAACTAAAACAACACTATATATAACCTTAGTATTCCATGTTATTATAGGACTGACTTACTATATGCATATACATAGAGTAGAGGTATAATAATTTCACACACTACTTCTAAATAAGGATTTCCTTCTCTTAACCTTGCCAACCTGGTTCAAACTACATCTCAAGTACAAACTATTCATTCAGGTCTATCATACATTTGCATAGTCCCTAATTATCAATGTTGGCAAAGAACTCCAACCTTTAGTACATTGTCTGTATACTCACTGGAAAAACAAACTGGTTAAAATAACTGGTTTGTACAGATTTAATATTTAGTTTGTTTGTTGTTCAGAGTTTAGACTGTTACAGATACAACATACCAATGCCATACAACTACTTATTACTATAATAGAAGCTTTATATTATGACGCTGTCTCCTTTGAACATCTCATATTTCATGACCACTTTATCACCATGGTAGCAATATCTGGCAATCAAAATGTTTAGAAACCTATAAATACATAATTTCTAGTGTATATTTTCATAACTGCATGGTGCCATACCGACAGCATGAATGTAACCATGACAACCTATATAACAAACTAAGATGTTATTCGTTGTAACTGATGAACTGTACTAACCAATAATTTTAACAATTAAATTTTGCAGTAAATCTATTTGTTGTTTCCATAACAATTACATGTGGTAGACATTTACGTACTGGTTTAAAATTCATTTGTAGATCAACACGTCATAATTTAAAAATATGTAATTTTACATATGATATAAATGTGATGACCTGGTATATTATGATAGTGATGTACTCATCTTATTGTTGACACAGGAGTAAATTAATAGGGATACTTTATAATACCACTAGAGTCACGGTACAAGTTGGTGAATGTCAGTCTAGAGTACAGTTTTGGTATGATACAACACATGATAGGGAATATCATTTTACACAGGTCATTTAGATTATTAAACTCCTACTCACAATGTAGTGTGACAAGACAATTAATATCTGTTTCCTAGTTAAATGGGGAATATCATTTTACACAGGTCATTTTGATTATCAACCTCCTGCTCACAATGTAGTGTGACAAGAGAATTAATTTCCATTTCCAAACTGAGTTAAAAGTCATCCAGTTTATTGAGGCTCAGTTGAACTACGTACGTATGTATGTACGTACGTGATAGTACTTTTATAATCACAAGAGACATCATTCAACTTACCAAAACATATAAATGTGATAATTACAGTAATACCTTATATAATTATGGCACTAATTTAGGTGTGACACTCTTAATTATAGGTTTCTGATAAAATTAAAAATGGCTGACTCAAAGGTAGTCAAAGATATTTTTATCAGTTATGGTCGCCAACCTGATGTTATAAGATTTGTTAAACAGCTGAAACAGGACTTGGAGATGAATGGATTTTCTGTTTGGTTGGATAGTGAAGATATAAGGTCAGGAACAGATTGGAGAGCAGAAATATCTACAGGACTTGATGATTGCAAGTAAGAGACTCAGTACTGATAAATGTAGGAGTGGCTTTATAGCAACACAAGCTTATACAAACATAAATACTTAGTAGAGGTACATACATACACAACATGCATTTGCATGCACTTATGTACAATCAGATAATCTTGCGTCTCTTTAGTGGTGGGTGTGGCTTGACCAGTGGACACATTAACATGGTGGCGCATGTATAAATATGTACACGTATGCCCATAAATGTATACATAAACATATAACGTAATTTCAATTGGATCAGTAAAATAAATTTTGTACATATTATAATTAAAGTCTATTCAAGGAAACGATGACCTCAAAATTAGGATGTGATGACTTCATATGTAATATAATGTGAATTTCAATGTCATAAGGTTAATACATAATTATGCTATAACTCAATAATAAATTTGACATACACAAATAAGAATCCTGGGAAAGGCCCTGGTAATACTATAAATATGGTGTTAGTAAAAAGATTATTGAACATTTCAAACTATAAGTTATGAACACATTTCTGAGGTCATGGTGAACATTAATAACCTTTAATACTTGTGTATCTCATGTAGGATCATTATCCCAGTCATCACTCAAAAGTATATATCTTCTCGTTATTGTGTAAATGAGCTATACGCAGCTGATGCTGACCAAAAACTTATTTTTCCAATCATGTTTGAGGATGTGGATTTTAGCGTCAATGACACTGCCAAGGGAGTTAAGTTTGTAGTGAGTGGTATTAATTGGACAATGTGTAGACCAGGAGTTGATGACTATGCATCGTCTCTAGAGAAATTAGTAAAAGGAATGAGAGAGAAAGGTAGATAAGTGTTTCAGTCTAGATTATTCATGATGAATATGTACATATGTCTTCAATTCATACCTCATTGAGTTTCATATTGTGTTTTCTATTGTGTTTTCTATTATAGTATACATGAGCAACAGGAACTTAACGATAAATAAAAATGTTTTGGCCAAAGGCCTTTATCAGGTCTTTAGACCAAAGCTTGTTATTTATAAAGAATATTAGTTGTGTTAAAAATATGTTTTCCATGTAGTAATATGTAAGATGATGTCATATTATACATGATGTATTATTATTTGACTGCAGTTGGTGTACAATCTCAAACTGAAAGTAAAGAGCAACTTGAAGGTACATACATATAACTGTACACACAAAATATGTATATATACCATCTGTATTTCAAATACTTCTGTATATGTTGATATCATATCAGATTGCTTTAAAAGTGACGTCTTGTATGTACATACGTACAAGTCATCAGTTTTAAAGCAGTCTGATATGATATCAGATATACACAGAAATATTATTGTGTAATTAGAGTACAATTCAACTATGTGAACTCATAATGCTACAAGTTACTGTACATGACTTAAATGGAGTTATAATGTTTAATGAATTAAACCTGTGAGTTAAGTTAGAAACTAAAAGTATTCTATTACCAAATAAACCCCA
Organism: Petrosia ficiformis; assembly: GCA_947044365.1. NCBI lineage: Eukaryota > Metazoa > Porifera > Demospongiae > Haplosclerida > Petrosiidae > Petrosia > Petrosia ficiformis. The sequence continues at coordinate 6,684,584 of OX345644.1, read as the reverse complement.
TTTCTATGAAACTGAAACTTTGCATTTTCCAAAAAGAATTCAGAAGTTTATAATGCTATTGTGGGCTTAAAACAACTACTTTGATGTCTTCTAGACAAATAGATAGATAAACTTTCATTTTAAACAGGAAATGTCCCAGCAGCCATAGCCTGGTCTACCTGGGAGTCATGAAATGTTTATACAAGTGTGTATAGACTATTAAACGATTTACAATACTGTACTGGTACCATAGAATCTTATAATATCTGAGAAATAACTAAGTTGCAGTTCTTGATTAATTGAATATTCTTGTATATAATAATTATATACATATATATCTACGTATAAATTCACAAACATTATACTTATTGGTCAAATTTAATTTTCCAGATGGTATGGAGAAACTTTCTATTGCTGTATCTAATTCCACCAAAGATGCACTTCCTATGATACCACAGTCTACGAAACCAATTAAAACAATTTTTGGTTTTAAGAACCCAAATGGAATAGCAGTATCACACGACAAAAAGATTATAGTGACGAACATGGGAACAAACGAAGTTTTGGTATATGATGAAAACTATGAGAAAATAGGTACCATTGGAGGAGAAGGCATTGAACCTGGTAAATTCTACTGTCCACAGGGAGTTGCTGTTGACCATGATAATCACGTGATCATCACATGTTATGCAATGCACTGTGTACAGAAGTTTACTGTTGATGGGAAATTTTTGAAAGCTGCAGGTAAAGCTGGCAAACGAGAGTTTGAATTTCAAGCTCCCAATGGCTTAGCAGTTAGTAAAGATGGAAAGATATATGTTTGTGATCAAGGAAATAACCGTGTTCAGATATTGAGTAACGATCTTACCTTTTTGGGTAATTTTAGCTCGGCAGATCCAGAGTATGGCTCTGGAAGTTTAAACAATCCCAACGGCAATTAACAGTGAAGGAAATCTATTTATTGCAGACATGGTAAATCATTGTGTGCAAGTCTTTAGTCCTGAAGGCCAATTCATCTCTCGTATTGGTAAGCAAGGCCACACAGGTGGGTGTTTGATTTCTCCGATGTGTATTGCTATTGATAAAGATGATATGCTATATGTTGCTGATGGTAGTTGTCGTACATCAACATTCACAAAACATGGTGTGTTTGTACGTACGTTTGGCGGTCATGGTTCAGAGTTGGGAAAATTTACCCTACCTAGAGGAGTATGTTTAGACAGTGATCAAAAACTATATATTTGTGAATGGAATGCAAATAGAGTACAGATTTTCCTTTAGATTCCTCAAGAATATAGTAGTCATGTTAATTTTGAATTACTTTTTACCTCATAAAGTACAACAAATTTATACGACACTAATAATAATTATAAATTCATTATTACACACATACTATAATACAGGTTATGACTGATTACACACACACACAACTTCAGATATTTCTTGAAATAAAAAAAAAAGATTAACTACATAATTGATACCCGGAATAACATGACAGAAATAATAAAAATTATAATTATTATACACAATATCATACATCTACGTATGTATGTACCAGACACGCAATTACACACTCAATTTATAGTTTTGCTCAAACTAAACTGAATTTTCAAGTTCTTCATTTACATCAGTTAAAATGGCTTCCACATTGAGACTCTGAGAACGTAAACGTTCAATTGGTGAAGGGTTTTCTCCAGAGGATTGGTAAGATGGAGAACGTTCTCTTATCACTGATTCAGGTATTTCAAGTCTTATAGCTTTCTCAAGAACACTTGTCCAACTGTATATGTAAAAGAAGAATGTAATTAAAGTAGAATGATTTAAAATGATTCTTGAATGCTTGTATCAATGCAATAGTGACTATAAATCCGTATTGACTGAACCATTATGATTAATCAATGCAGCATTTTGTACATGTAGTAAGCATGACAATGAGGCTATACATTACACTGTTATAAGGTAAACAATATTCCAGACAAATATAATTATTGTAAATTAAATGTTCTCACAGTTCATATTCTTCCATTGCTTCTGTTCTGAATTTGAGATTGAATTTCTTCTTCTTTGCTTGATGATGAGTCAGAATGATTGTCATAGTGGTTATATCCGTTGTTATGATGTAACCAGGAAGTGGAACTGTGTCTGTTGCTCGGATATCCTGAGAGATTAATTAAGGTGGTTGAATTTGTAACAATCAAAAAGTTATACAATAGTTATCATTGTACCTCGTGTGCTTTAAACTTGTATAAAGCCAAGTCCTTTCCAAGCATGTACCAGCAGCGATTCCATTTCTTTCCATCTTGTTCAAACACATAACCTTCCATGACAGTTTCTCTTTCTTTCTCTTTAGGATCCACCTTCGCAAATAGATAAAATAAGATAAGTTTTATAAGTGTTGCTTTGTTCCATCCATGCATCTATTAGACTATTTAAAAATACATCTATTTTGATCATTAATCTATTCATTCATTTCTGTATCTATCACCGATCATTCATCCATCCATCCATCCATCCATCCATCCATCCATCCATTCGTCTGTCCATCCATCCATCTTTCATCTTTAATTATTCATCTACTCACATCTAAATTCTTTCTTAGACATAACATGTATATATCATATTCATATCATGATCTTAATCACAAGAGGATAGTACTTCATACCAATGAATATCATTAACTTGTTATTCATTTATTTTCCACAAACAATATGCATATATTTTTACACATGACCTTTTACTATTAAGGAAGTGATAAACAGCTAGATTTAGTTGTACATACCAGTATTACAAATCATGTTTGAGTTCAGAATAACAATTAATTAGCTAATAACTGTAATAATACAGAAATCCACTTAACATTTACATTATGTGACTCCAGACTGTCTACAAAATTACAAACATTTGTTTGAACCTTAACATGATGTAATTATGAGTCATTAAGTCATCTATGTTCTATTATTTTAGGCTAATTCTTTATACTAGTATATTATATATTAATATTAGATATAGAAATTGCTTTCTGTGGTGAGTATAGTGACTTACAATCAATATTGATGGTATGTGCGGACGATTCAGTGGCTGTTCTTTGAGAGGAGATGAAGGAAAATCAACTTGATCACTATCATCTTCAGAGAAAAGGAATACAAGAGGAGTGAACAAAGAGGAATATAAAGTGATGAAATAAATGAATCTAGATGACCAAAAATAGATCTCTACAGTTCTTTTTTTTTGTAAGCTGCCAAAAAAAAAGAAGTGTAGAGATCTATACTACAAGAGGATTAAGATAAATTGAGGAAGAATTAATAAAACGTAAGTAATATCACACTTACTATGATTTTGTAGATTACACATAGCACACACCCTTTCTTCTTTGTTCATATAACGTAGAAAGACTTTGAACGGAGAGCAGTTTCCACATACAACCTGTGTGTTAATTAGTGTTATTATAATTATTATTACAATAATGAACCCTTTTAGTTCAGTTATAGTATGTCTAGTTTATCAAAAGTTTAGTTATAGTTTAATTAACTAAAACAATATTAGGCTTACTAAAAGGGTTTTAGTTTTATATAACTAACTAAAAGTGCCCATTACTGGCCTATTTTCATTTTAGTTAGTTACAGTACTGCTGCAGAGTGCAGATTTGTAATTTAGTTATAGTTTTAATAACATAATGTATTACTAGTTATAGTTATAGAAAACAACACTATTATAAATATATATAGTTCACAATTCCATAATATTAACATTAGCCATTTTCTCAGTTTGCATAAGTGTAGGAACACTAATATATATATACATGTACATGTATATGAAAACAGATTAATATTTGGTTTCAGTTAGCACATGACAGGTTGCAGGTTTTACTGGTAATCTAGGATTCCGGTTTTGGTATATCATGTGCAAGTACATGCACATGTATATATGTACATATTGATGTTTGTAAGTCCGATATGTGGTATACACAACAACTAACCCTGCCACATGCTCGACAATGATGACGTCTGAATGTGAAAGTGAAGTCCTTAGAACAAAGTTGACATTGACTAACACTCTGGTCGGGAATTAATATGGGTGCAGCACTTCCAAAACCTGATCGATCAAGAGTCAAAATTTGCTAAAGAGGAATACATATTAGATAGAGATAGCAGTACTGGGTAATATTATTATTGACAAATAATAATCATGATACCACATAATTGGCTTTAGGAGGAATTGCTCCACCCTTTTAATTAAATAAATTCCACATCTTTTAAAATGCTATCTAATTTATTCAAACGATGCTATCAAGTAAAAGAATAATACGATATACATTCAGTGTTCTCCCTAGAACATGATCAAGGCATAGGGGGAGGGTGTGGCCTTGAGTCTATATCAAAGAATATAGGCCACTCCCATTGCCACATCAAAGGATTTTGGATGCAGAAGCTGTGGGGGCCCCCTACTCTAAAAGAGCCTAGGGAGAAACTGATATTGTAATATGATTTTGTAAAATTGCATGGCCCCCACAAATATATTGAATTTGTGATATAAATTATTGGTATTGTACTTACTGATAGGACTATCGTTGTAGTGATTAAATCACTATACTTACTGGTAGGACTATCATCGTAGCGATTAATCCCTTTACTTACTGATAGGACTATCATCGTAGTGATTAAATCACTATACTTACTGGTAGGACTATCATCGTAGCGATTAATCCCTTTACTTACTGATAGGACTATCATCGTAGTGATTAATCACTATACTTACTGGTAGGACTATCGTCGTAGCGATTAATCACTTTACTTACTGATAGGACTATCGTCATAGTGATTAAATCATTTTACTTACCGAATGGTCCCTTTTGAGAGACTTCCGTTTCTCTTTATCATTATTAATAGCACCTAACAGAGCTGTTAGCCATTCTGTTTTCTCTTCTTCAGAACTACAGGAGAAAAGATTAAAAATTTTTTAATACCACATTTGTCTGTCTGTCTATGTCTTTGTGTTACCCTGTACTTATACATCTAATCAAACCACGATATCTAGCTTTGGATCCACCTTTGCAGATAGAGTTACATACTGATGTCCCATTGGTTTTATTTTTAATAAAAAAAGTTGTTTGGAGAAACTCCGAGCATTTTAATGTTCTCTCAAAACTCTAATCAGACCCTGAACTATAGCCTTGGTTCTCATTTGATACTCACAAAACAAATATTTCGCCAAAACATTTCCTACAGTTGCACAACAATGTCTTTATTGGGTTCACAGATCAAAAATGCTGTTTGGAGAAGCTGTGAGCATTGTAATGTTCTCTCAAAACTATAGTTGGACCATGTGGCTATAGCTCATTTGACACCCAAAAAATTAACTGTTTCAGATTGGCCTGTGCAGGTGTACATAGAGACATGTATACATGAACAGGTGTCAGATCAAAGTTTAGTATGTTGGTATGTAAAGCAGCTTAACAATGCTAATGATGACATCTGATATGATAGGTCCCTAAATGTAAACTAATATTGATGATGACATCATAACACTATAATAATACATATATATATATGTATATATATTATATATATATGTATATGTTATAACACCCTACGAGTGCTATATCAGATTTATAATCACCAAGCATGAGGGCCATAGGCCCGAGGGCGAGGTGATTATAATTCTGATATAGCAGTGTTTTATATATAGTATATAGTACAATAACAGGTTCTATATACCAAATAGGTTTGTGCCCCCAGATGTACTATATCCCTCGTAGGCTTTGGCTACACACAACCTTCAACACAAACCTTGGGTCATATATTTGGTATATCTTTTAGTATATTATATATGGTACAATGGTGACATCATCCAATAGAAACTCCCATTTGTGTTGAATCTCAACCCCTATTATCTCAATTTGCAGTGTTTTATCTATCATCTAGTTATGAAAAGGGCTATATCTCCATATATACACCAGATGTGAGGTCTATTTACTATATATATAAATGAGGTGATATCATTACCATACTACATAAATATGTATCATAGTAAACATTACAAATATCAAATATGATAAAGTATGCAAGTCGAATGCAGTTGGTAGTAAGTGATGCTGTAATCATATACTTGTGTTTCAGAATGGGCAGAAAGGAGTAAATTCAAGCAACATAATTATTTATCACACAACAATAAATACAGTGGCAGCCATTTTTTTCCAGGCAATCCGAGAACTACTATACTCTCTGATAATCACAGCAAATGCATGTAGATTCATTCTATAAATTACCTTGCCGACAGGATGAAGGAACGATTTGTACTAAGAACCTCAAATGCATGTGGAACAAGTGACACCTTCGGTATCTCTACTTTTACTGCATAGAGGGGCAGTTCATTTTTAAATTTATAAGATGAAGGACCTGTCTCTTCAGTATGAAGAAGAATATCAGAAAACTACAGTGAGAGAAAATAGGTGATTAATAGCTTCTCAGCATGTTTATTCTGATCATCTGCAGTTTGTATTGTGATTAAATTGTCATTACCCACATTGAATATGGTGTTATTAAGTATTGTATCAGTATCATATAGGTATCTCATCATTATCATATCAATATCTAGTGTGTCATTATCAAGAATAGCTGTTTATTATAGAATGTACGAAATAGTCATGAATATGTAATTAAAAGTAGCATATAATTGTTGAAGTCAAGTACAATACCTAAGCATTCAATAAGTTGTTTCAAACAGGCCAGCTAGTTTGGCCACCATCAAAATCCTTATATATGAATAACAACGTAAGTTTGAAGTAGTCAAATTGACACCACTTACCAAGAAAAATGTTCTCGGTGTGTGAGTTTTTCGAGAAAGTTTCTGTAGAACACCCATTTTTATGAATCTCTGCAGAATAACAATTAATAATTATTACAAGTGACATGTGAGCTACTAATAACAATAAAGTACTTGGACGATTAAAAGTGTCATGTGACGTACTCTAGCTGTGAGCTACTAATAACAATACATACATGGGTGGTTAAGTGTCATGTGACTTACTCTAGCTGTGAGCTACTAATAACAATACATACATGGATGGTTAAGTGTCATGTGACTTACTGTGTGAGCTACTAATAACAATACATACATGGATGGTTAAGTGTCATGTGACTTACTCTGTGAGCTACTAATAAGGTTCCTTCATAGTCTGATAATGATCTTTGAATTGCCAAAATCTCATTGGAATTTTCCTGCATCAATTAAATAACTTAATCATTTTGTTTCAAAGAAAACCTAGTCAATATATATCCATTACTTAAAATATTGAATTAAAATGAGTTTACAGAAGCCATCAATACTTTTAGTTTAGTATTGTTTTAGATAACTCATAACTAAAGTTTACTAAACCCTTTTTAGTAAGGCATTGTGATGTATATTTAATGAGTCTAACTAACTATATATTATAATTGCTTTTAGCAAGGCTAATATTATTTCAGATATTGAAACTAAAACTAAACTAAATTGAAAAACCAGGTAAAATATAATTATATGTGATGTCTACTAATACCAAACTAACACAACACTAATATTATTAGTTAATTATGTTTTGGTTAACAATTATCATCTGGAAACGACACTTACTATTTCTTTTATTCTGTTATTGGTCTTGTCAGCAGCTTCAGATATAATCTCAAGTGCCTCTGTGTACAAATATATTATTATCAATGTCAGTCATTCTAAACATGATGACTTTACTCACTCTCTGCTGAAGGTCTTTCTTCGCTTGTTTCTGGAAGATATTTCAAATATTCTAATAAAGAAAGAATCAATATCATGTATAGTTGATTTTGTAGATATGAATGTTTAGTAAAGAGGAACCACATAACAACATCATCACTTTTAGTATCATACCATTCATTATAATTATATGTCTATTCCATCATCAATCTATCTACATATTCATCTATATAGATGGATATATGGATGGATAGATAGATGAATAGATAGATTGATAGATAGATTGATAGATAGATAGATAGATAGATTGATAGATAGATTGATAGATAGATAGATAGATAGATAGATTGATAGATAGATTGATAGATAGATAGATAGATAGATTGATAGATAGATTGATAGATAGATTGATAGATAGATTGATAGATAGATTGATAGATAGATTGATAGATAGATTGATAGATAGATTGATAGATAGATTGATAGATAGATTGATAGATAGATAGATAGATAGATTGATAGATAGATTGATAGATAGATTGATAGATAGATTGATAGATAAATTGATAGATAGATTGATAGATAGATTGATAGATAGATTGATAGATAGATTGATAGATAGATAGATAGATAGATTGATAGATAGATTGATAGATAGATTGATAGATAGATAGATAGATAGATTGATAGATAGATTGATAGATAGATTGATAGATAGATTGATAGATAGATTGATAGATAGATTGATAGATAGATTGATAGATAGATTGATAGATAGATTGATAGATAGATAGATAGATAGATTGATAGATAGATTGATAGATAGATTGATAGATAGATAGATAGATAGATTGATAGATAGATTGATAGATAGATTGATAGATAGATTGATAGATAGATTGATTTATTAATAGCTATTAATTACTTTTATTACTAATGATTTCATGTTCATTTATACATGCATCCACTACCATATATCCATCTATTCATTCATATTCTTTCTATTGGACAGTTCATCTATCCATTCATCTTTTTATGTACAGTGTATGTATGTATGTATGTATGTATGTATGTATGTATGTATGTATGTATGTATGTATGTATGAACAGTGTATGTATGTATGTATGTATGTATGTATGTATGTATGTATGTATGTATGTATGTATGTATGTATGAACAGTGTATGTATGTATGTATGTATGTATGTATGTATGTATGTATGTATGTATGTATGTATGTATGTATGTATGTATGAACAGTGTATGTATGTATGTATGTATGTATGTATGTATGTATGTATGTATGTATGTATGTATGTATGTATGTATGAACAGTGTATGTATGTATGTATGTATGTATGTATGTATGTATGTATGTATGTATGTATGTATGTATGTATGTATGTATGTATGTATGTATGAACAGTGTATGTATGTATGTATGTATGTATGTATGTATGTATGTATGTATGTATGTATGTATGTATGTATGTATGTATGTATGTATGTATGTATGTATGTATGTATGTATGTATGTATGTATGTATGTATGTATGAACAGTGTATGTATGTATGTATGTATGTATGTATGTATGTATGTATGTATGTATGTATGTATGTATGTATGTATGTATGCATGAACAGTGTATGTATGTATGTATGTACAGTGTATGTACATAATTATATATGTATGAATAAAAGTATATAAGGTTATATCCATCTATCCATTATTTTTGATCATGAACCTATTTCCTCATTATGTACAATTTCCATAAATTATATATTTACCAGCCAACAGAAGCCTGTATCTAGGAATTCTCTGCACTGGCTCCAACATGTAATGTGCTACACCCAGGCCTGCTCCAATAGTTTTCTGCAATATAATATGAAAACATTGAAAATACCATAACTTGTATTGGCACTTAAAAGTGTTGGCATGTTTCTGTGAATTTGTATTATTAATTACTTCAAATTCTTTCACAGCTATATCAAGTTTCTTCTCCTTGGCCATTGACTCTGTTAGTATTTTCATGGCATCCTCAAAACCAGCAGTATATGTGGAATACAGCTGTGAGTCAACCACAAAGAGGAATTAAGATAGAGAAAGATAAAGAGAGTTAAAAAAGGGCAAGTGAGAGAGAAAAATAGAAATGTAAGTATACAGTCTGTCCATATTTGTGAAAGAGAGAAGTTGGGAAATAAAAGATATGTGAATATTGAAATGAAGGAGATACCTTTAGAAAGGGAGCTATGGAAGACACCACATCACCAATCTGTTCATATTTGTTCCTAAAAGGAAATGGAAGTTCAATAGGCTAATCTTTGCTTGGAGGAAGTAAAGCTAGAGAACAGCTTATATCATGAGGTGTATCTTAGGCTTAATTATAATAACAAAATGGAAGAAAGTTTGCCCTGATAACTTCCTTCAAAAAAGTTATTTTCATGAAACATTTTGTGTTTATATATTATACATAAAGTTCAAGATTCATAACAATGAATGCTGCAAACACAGCATGGAACCTTTATGAGGCTTATATCGTATTCTTATAGATATTCTACTCTATGTGATTACATAACCACAAATGTGATCTTTTTGTAGAATAGAATGGAGATCTCAGTATTTCATAAGCAAAGGTACTAACTAGACTTATAGTAGAGTGACTTCTGAATAATTATGAAAACTATGGACATTGGTACATTAATTAAAATCAGGAAATGTAACTGTGCACTATTCTGTCAACTTTCAATGCACAAACTAATTACTAAATTCTGATTAATAAAGAGGAAAGAGGATGGAGGAAAATCCTGATATATGGTCACTATAAATTGAACAGAAGGCTATTGACTTCAGCCACCAGTGAGCTACATAATTACTATATATTATTTCAAAACAGGAAAGATTATTGAATATCAGTAGACATTACACCCAATCAATATCCTGTGATAATTAAAAGTACAAATTTTAAGCGGAATTAGCATTTATACTAGTTGTAAAAGAATACATATACTTCTAGTAGTATTAATGGTCCATAGAAGGACTAATGATGCCTTTTTAACATGGCTGTGCTATAATTATGGTGATTAAAATATACTAGTGGGTGAGTTATTTGGTGCACACAGTTATGGCATTGTCGGTGTGTTGTACAATCAATCATGAAATCATCTCTAGTCTAAACTATAGTAACTTGTGCCAAAGTGACCTCTTGTCAAATGCATCATTAGCTAAACATGAAAGCATCACTCTACTATATACTTTGACATGAGAACATATGATTAGTTCTTCCACTATATAAACATGTTTGTATACACATACTCATGTTAACAAAAACAAATACATACTGCATATACATGTACACATGGTCTTGGTACAGGATGTGTAAATAAGTATGTGCATATGTTCGTGTTACATGTATACATACATACATACATACATACATACATACATACATACATACATACATACATAAACACACATACATAAACACACATACACGTACACACATACACACATACAAACATAGACACACACATACACATACACACATACATACATACATACATAAACACACATACATAAACACACATACACGTACACACATACACACATACAAACATAGACACACACATACACATACACACATACATACATGTACATACATACATACATACATACATACATACATACATACATAAACACACATACATAAACACACATACACGTACACACATACACACATACAAACATAGACACACACATACACATACACACATACATACATGTACATACATACATACATACATACATACACACATACATACATACATACATATATACATGTACACATACATACATACATACATACATACATACATACATACATACATACATAGGATGTGTTAATTAATTGTGTTCACTATTAATAGTAATGGAGCACCTGGCATAATTTAGTTAACTAAAATCCACAATGCCTTACTAAGTATATACAAAATTAAACAATTATACACACATACATATCACACGCACACATATATATATATAGTACCAGTTATCCATTCGTTCTTCTAAGTCTGTCAAAAGTCGTGTGTTGAGGTTATAGATCTCTCCAATATTAAGAAATATAAGATTAATGGTACTATCAGGAACAACAACCTTCCCAGACTTTGTTGTGTTCAAAGTTTGAATACAATGACGAAAACCTTCAGCTATTATTTTCAAACGACTAACGTAACTATAATACAGAAGACATGTAATTGCAACAATTGTGGTCTTATATGTATTATGAATATGTGCGTGTGTGTGTGTGTGTGTGTGTGTGCATCGTGTATGTGTGCATCATGTATGTCTTTATGTGTGTATGTATTTAAGTATGTATGTGTACATTTGTAAACTACCATACGTTTTCTCAGTCTGGAGCAGTTCTAATGCAATGTTATGTCTTTTCTTGCGATGCTTTTCCCTCTGAAAATATAAAGAGGTGATGTGATTACTTAATGAAATTCACGTAATGTCATTATCAAGAAAGGCTTGGCACTGAATGTGCAACACCCTCTACTAATACAGCTCAGTCACACAATGTACTTCCTTACAGAGTGCTAATCATTTACGGTTTCAGTGAATCCTATGCATGACCATTATCATGTGTGTGTGTATAATTAATATGTGTGTTTGCTATTAACACAACATATTAACACTGCATATTATGTCCTAATTAAGATGTTTGCTCAACTGTGTGTACTTGCTACATACAGCACCAACTGTTAAATACACATTTAGATATGTCAGCTGAATTGATCACATATAAGGCAATGATGCTGTAAACACTTACACCTACATAATAGTTTGTCCAAAACTTTCCAATGGTATCTTGATTTACTGTTTTTCTTGCTAACCACAAAATAGCTAATGTACATATATATATATATATTATTTGTGTGTGTATAGTATGGCTTAATGAATGTAATCAGTTTAAGCATGATATAGTAAATGATGATAATTACTATACATAATTTAATTTCATAGTCTTGGTTTAAATTTCATACAAAAACCTCAAAGCAGGTTGATGTATTTGTAAGTACTGATCATCACATATGAATGTTATATTAGATATAACATGTTTCATTAGCATGTATGTGTAGTTATAAACCTCAACTCGGAAGTTTAGAGACAATATCATTATTGTGCCTGTGGCACTTGGTAGATATCTTTCCTTGCGGCAGGTTTACATAATGCATATAGAGAGAGGTTACATGCAATGATACAAAATGTGGAAGTTATAACACACCTACAAGTGCTATATCAGAATCATAATCACTCAGGCCAACCCAAGGACGAGACAACTATAAAGCTGTTATAGCATGAGTAGGCGTGTTATAATGAATATATTTCCGGAAAGGCAAAACTACTGTTGCTGTGTGTGGCTTCTCCTAGCTTATTGATTTGAGTTTGAACCAGGTGAGTGTTACAGTCTGTTTCTGTTGCTATGGTCGATGTCAGGTTATATATCTGATTTATAAAATATGTGGTTACTTTGAAGTTTTGTCATATCAGATATATAACATATATATATATATAATATATATATTATATATATATATGTAGTGTTGGTTACAAGATAAACTGACAATAGCATGATGATATTGCTTTGTTTAATAATTTAATTTATTGTTTACAGTTTAAGACTGCTTATGCAATATGTGTACATAACACATTGAGTAAAATAGATCATATATATGTGTTATTGGAGAGTCACATAATTTATAACAGTCTATGTTGTACAGATGTTCAGATGAGGATAACAATACTAATACTCTTAATATCTCTGATTAGATTAAAGGTCATTCACATGCACTATGACCTTATATAGAAAACTGTTCATAACTGTAGTTTGGAATGAATAACAATCTTCCTACACTCATTCCCATGCATTTTTGTTTGTGTATGTCAGATATCACTCCATAGTTTCATTATTGAGTTACAGTATATCATATATTAACCTTATGACATTAAACTATACATCACAATATAGAAAGTTCTTATATACTAATTGTGAATGTGAATAGACTTTAGACCATTGTATACAGTTACAACATTGATAACTATATTCCATTTGCCTCCCAGTACAGGATATTTACTCACAATGTGTATAGTGTTAATGTTAAATCAGTTTTCAAACATTCAATTATACATACATAATTATATTATACGTGTCCTTTAACTGCCACTGAATATTCACTCATTACAATATCACTTTAAAATAACGTTTTACAAGTAGTTAAATATTACTTCACTTACATACAAATTAGCAATATATGGAGCAATGCTGTTCAATAACAACAAATCAACGGGTAGCTTCAATTATCTACATATGTCTATATAATAATAAACTGTTGTTTTCACTTTGCAAGGATCAAGATATAACACTTATATTATAGTTGTTACTAATGATATAATACAAGGTGTCCTTTTAGACGAACATTTTAAAATCAAACACCAACACTGAATCTACATTACAATAATAATCCGGCCACACAAGAATGAACAGCTAAGACTATATAAAGAGTGCTATCCTGACCATTACTAATTCACAACACAATTTGCCCATTCACAGTAATTAGTAATGCTTAATGAGACTATAACCATAACAGAGCGCATACATCATCTTTAAATATGTAATATACCTCTACATGAACTTATAATCCATTATCAGCTGACCAAGTGCTATAAGGGAATTGACTATGTACATGTATTTCAGGCATGACTAGAGTGATTACACTGAGAAATACTTTTATTAACAAAAACATAACATGTGATATAAATAAACCCTTCAGGAATAACTAAACTCCATATGTATAATAATTATAGACATGATTATTAACAATTATATACAATATATTATATACAATTAGACTTGGCATATGAACAAGGATATGAATGGCTTGTCTATAGTCTACATGACTATATAAAGTAACTCATAATGTCAGATATGACTATATTGAGAAATACATTGTCAGATGTTATGTTATATGACTGTGTGAATTTGTAAAATACACAGATTTTAAGTGTTCATAATTATCAGTTCATAAACGACCCCTTTGGAAGAATATGTAGGGCTTTAGGCATATATCTGTTACATAGATATATTAAAGGTCACACACACTCAATTACAAATCATATAATGACTGGCCAAATTGGTAACCATAATAAAATAAATATAAAGATCATACCCACCTTTGCAGTATCCCACTGTGTGACATTCTCCCTTTCTTTACTGAGTTCCTTTTTTGCTTTATCATCTTCATCCAGTCCTTCTTGAAACCCTGAGTCAGTGGTATGTCTTTTACAACTTCCCACTTCACCTTTAGGGGTTACAATTGCCTCAGACTGTATTGTTAACTGACCTTTCGCTGGTACAATTGTTTTTTCTGGGACTTGATTATCAGGAAACTTAAGTGGACTGAAGGGATCACTGGGCGCATTTTCAAGTGCCTTTGACAACTCTAAGCTATCTAAAGTCACTATTTCTTTCAATGAACCACTTCCCGTAAAAGTGTTTTCTGAAGGGTTTTCAACTGGTTCTGAATATTTTTCTTTTCTTTCATGTGCATCAAGATGACAAATGTTCTCTTTCATCTTATCTATTTGTTCGTCTTCACTAGTAGAAATAACTTTATCTTGTACTATTTTACCTGTGACGTTACCTGTTGGAGGATTGTCAGGAGTGACAATACTTTTCAAAACTTTCTTTTCACTTGATACTTTAGACGTTTTGGGTATCACTTTTGGTTTAGGTGCTACAAGAGGTTTTGGTCTTATAGTTGGTTTCTGTTTCGGTTTAGGTGGGATCTTTGGTGCAGTAGTTAAGTCTATGCTTGATTTAGAACTCTGCTTCGGTGCACAGACGGGAAGAGGAGCAGAAAGTGCTTTTTCTTCTCTTTCTTTTGATGAATTTGTTCGCTGCCTCAGAGGGGCACCACAATCTTCTCCTAACAACTTATTATCTTCACATGGTTCAACATTAAGCTTTGGTATGGAAGAAGAATCAGTTGAGTTAATGGATACCGAGAGCTCATCAGAATTGTATGACCTTCCACTGTTTGTCATCTTGTGTTCGGATTTAGGACTGGAGCTTGTGGAGTGGGAAAGTAAATGAGAACCACCATCAATAGATCCTGACAATGATAAACTTGAAAGAGGTGATGAAGATGCATTTTTCATGACATCAGCAAGAGCAGACATTGCATTTTCACTTGTCCTTTTTTCCTTTTCAGTTGATTCTTCGACAGATTTGTTTTTCATTGGTTTACTCTTTCGGTTTTCAGACGGACTACTACCTCCTACACTTACTGTTTTACTGATTTGCTTAAGAGCTGACTTTGAAATTCTCTGAGAACTCTTCTTTCCATGATCTCTATGATTCTTTTCACAATCTTCAGTCTTTTTTCTAAGTAGAGGGGATGGCTGAAGAGATGATCCTTCAAAGCCACCAGAAATATTCTCAAAACGTGCTTTCAGTCCACTTACTGCCATAACTGTATATATATATATACAATCAAAGGTAACTATGCAGTATATTAAGATGAATGTTTTTGGAAATACACTCGATGATAGAGCACACACAGCCAGTCATACACATCCAGTTAAATCGCAAATATTATTGTTATAAACATCATTATATTATTATATACATACATAACTTACTTTGCAAATCTTGCGATTGTGAACATCAGCGGATCGATGAATGAACACCGCCCATACCTCCTACTTATATAAAAAAACATTTTTAAGCCTAAAATGGCTGCTCCCACGTGTCTAGTAGGAAACACCTCTGAAAATGCTGATATTTCTCAACTTGGAAACGAGTTGGTAAAATGTTATAAGAGAATTCTAGACCCTCAATGTCTACCTTTGGAGAGACAACAACATCAAAAGGTTTATTAATTTTGCACGGTTTGGGAGTGGGTATTGATGTAATCAAAATATTATATTTCTGTAGTTTATTGATGAGTTTCGTGATAGTCCATACTGTATTGGATGTGGTGTGTTACTTTTACTAGAATCTGATATTATTACGGTATATCTTGGATTACAACTGATTGAAAGTTTTGTGAGGTACCGCTGTATTAGTGTCGCGTAGCTAGACACACCCTCTGCTATGCGACAGGAGGGTCTGGCCTACTGACATTACACCATTCGTTCCAAGCTAACATGTGTGACGTTTATATTACGCTAATGTACTATCATGTCAAAATCTTGTTTCTTGTGTGCATGCAGTGTGCAGTCTGGGACTTCCTCTTCACTCTTGCGGTCCCAGACTGTACACTGCTCTTGCACAAGAAATAAGATTTCGACATGATAGTACGTTAGCATAATATAAATGTCACACATATTAGGTGACCTTTTGAACTACTAAATATTTGGTAACTTGGAATGAATGGTGTAATATCAGTAGACCAGACCCTCCTGTCGCATAGCAGAAGGTGGGTCTGGCTATGCGAGACTAATTTTGTTTGTAGTTGTGCTGTTACTACATTTCAACTGAATTCATGTAATGTATTTTTTTCTGCTTCATTCTGTTAGTATATTCAGACCCAGTTCGTGTAGTCCAGTTGTACTGTTACTGCATTTAGAGCCAGTTGATGTAGTCCTTTCAATTGTTTGTACTTCATACTGTTAGTACATTCAGACCCAGTTCATGCCATCCATTTATACTGTTAGTACATTCAGATGCAGTTCATCTGATCTGTACATACTGTTGTTTAGTCTGTTCAGAGCCATTATAGGTTGTTAGAGCAATTAGTGTTTGGTTGTATACATTGGATAACAGGATTATGGGTCATGCCTTAAGTGATTCATTAATTAATTATATTCATTAATTATATTCATTAATTATATTCATGAGAACAGTGATGAGATTATCATACTTAACCGCATACAATAGCAAATGATTACCATGTTTCAACTAACTGCTAGTAGATGTTACCAGACATGAGATAATAGTAATAGACAGTCAAGTAATAGTAATATACGATCTCAATGTTGAGGTAATAGTAATAGTAATAGTAATGGTAATAGACAGACAGTCAAGTAATAGTATTTGTAATAGTAATATACAATCTCACTGTGGAGGTAATAGTAATAGTAATAGTAATGGTAATAGACAGACAGTCAAGTAATAGTATTTGTAATAGTAATATACAATCTCAATGTGGAGGTAATAGTAATAGTAATAGTAATGGTAATAGACAGACAGTCAAGTAATAGTATTTGTAATAGTAATATACAATCTCAATGTAGAGGTAATAGTAATAGTAATAGTAATGGTAATAGTAATAGTAAAGGTAATTGACCTTTAGCTATGCTAATATTCCACTTTTGACTTGGTATGTTAACATTATTAATAATACATGTATAATTATGTATTACTTTTGTTCTGTGTCTTCAATTTATATGCAACATTAGATTTCGTTGGGATTCAATGAGCCCTCAGGAGCACTTTGATTTAAAACACAAATTGTTAGTCTTCAGTAGTAATGTAAGTTCAATTCCAGTAATACATTTTCATACTAACACACAATATGTATAATACCTGCTAGCAGCTGTTAGGGGGGACCTTTCAGGAAATGTGATCATTATAAGAATAGTCCTAAAATAACAAATTGGGACAGCTAAACACACAAATTAGTACTTCCCTTTTAAACAACATAATTATATAAATTATATTAAAGTCTGTTCACATTCACAATGACCTTGAAATTAGTATGTGATGAGTTAATATTTATTTATATATAGTTTAATGTCATAAGGTTAATACATGATTATACTGTAACTCAATAATGAAGTAACGGATTGAATATACACGAATGGGAAGGATAATTATATGAAAATAGTGCAGGTAAAAAGATTGTTGGCCATTCCAAACTAAAGTTATGAACATTTTTCTGAGGACAAGGTGAACGTGAATGACCTTTACATAATTATATATATACATGTACTATTTATTTTAAAGTGAAATATTACCTTTAATACCAATAACTTGGTAAGACGTAAGCAAATGATTGTTTCTACATAATCGTTAGGTAGGATCTGGGAATGTGGTATTACCTGTCTATGTGAAAGAGGCTGTGGCGAAAGTAATTATAGAGATTACAAAGAAATGCTGGCCTCAATACTGGCCAACCTTTATAGATGAAATTTGTGGTATTGGAAATACGGTATATTTAGATGTATAATATGTCTTTATGTAATTGTGTATATATATATATACATTTATATAATTATTATGTATATATGTGTGTGTGTGTATTGCAGATGGGTGTAGGTATGTATGTATTGATGTTTGGGCTAATGTATGTAATAACTTGGCATGTAGGTATGTATACATTATATGTAGGTATGTCTGTGTATTTAAGTATTATATGTACATTTTCATAACGTATTGTACGTCTTCAGTATTTACTTTTCTCCATCATTAGCCTATTCATATGGAGCTGGTTCTTCTGGTTTATCGTAGACTGATGGAGGACCTTACTAGTTATGATTCTAGTTTGCAACAACAGAGAAAGGCTGACATGCTTACTGAAATTAAGAAGGATACATCTTTATCTCCATTGTTTCACTTGCTTATCACTATACTGAAGGTAAAATAACATACATACATGTACATACATAGGTACATACATACATACATATGTACATACATACATGTACATACATAGATACATAGATACATACATACATAGATACATACATACATACATACATATGTACATACATACATACATATGTACATACATACATGTACATACATAGATACATACATACATACATAGATACATACATACATATGTACATACATACATACATATGTACATACATATGTACATACATACATGTACATAGATACATAGATAAATACATATGTACATACATACATGTACATACATACAGTACATACATACATACATACATACATACATACATACATACATACATACATACCATTTTCACTTATAGTTATTGCAGTAGACTTGTAATTTAGTTATAGTTTAGTTAACTAAAAAGCTTACTAAAAGTGGTTTTAGTTTTGGTTATAGTTAACTAAAACAATACCATTTCACACATTATGCAGCGTACATGAATTCACACATTAATAATATAGTATTATTAATAATATACATTGATTTAGTATTATACATCTATTAATACATGACGCATGTATCAATACTAACATTTACAGAATGGACCTTCTCATTTGTGTGAGCTATCTGTCAGTACCTTACTATCGCTAGTGGAATGGGTGAATCTGAAATATCTGACAATGAACAATTGCCAAATTGTTATTCTTCTTTTCTCACTCATTTCTTCTCCCTCTTCAACTGTTGAGCTTCGTATAGATGCATGTGATTGTCTTGTGGAGATTTTTTCAAGGAAAGGAGAGATTAGAACAACAGCAGAATATCGTAAAATGTTTCTCCAATTTGTATCAAAAGATGTATTGCAGTGGATTCATCAAGTCACCATGTATGTTTGTGTATGTTATGTTTGCAATCATCTACATTTAAGGGTGTGGAAACAGCCAGTGATGCAGGACATTGTCCGATAAATCTAGTGAATGTCTGGTAGATTAAAACTGAACTGCATACAAAGTATATGGGGAGCAGGACAAGAGTGGTGAAAACAAGCCAGAATGTTCGGCAATTGGCTCACTATTTCCACACCCCTGTGCATGTGTTTAATGGTGTCATTTCCTCATAAGATCACATATCAGAGAACAGTCTGAAGATGAACAACAATATTTACTTGTGAAGAGACTCTGTAATTTGTTAGTACAACTAGGAACATGTCAGATTATACCACTCTCTGTTAGTTTCATATAACAAGCAATAATTACTATTCTTTATAAAAGTAATTTTAGAATTCTGAAGTAATTCCTCTTTCTGAAGATTATGTTTTAGTAATGTCAGTATTTTCACAACATCCAAGTCAAGTAAGTTATATATTTATTACTTACTCTTCTTACCTAAATTATACAATATTATTTCTTCGTTACATACAGCTGATATGTTCAAAGAGTTTGGAACTCTGGTCTGCATTTCTTAATCATCATAACATCAAAACTAGCCAGGTTTTATTGTCAATTCTTCCTCAACTTGTAAAAGGACTTAGAGAAAAACAATTAAAGGTATACATTGTTCCTAGAACTGCAATTCAACTAACATATACTGTTTGTTAACTTGTTATATTGTTAGGTTGGAGACCCTACATTGTATATACATCCAAGTTGTGTATTTGATATCAATGAACTAACATATACTGTTTGTTAACTTGTTATATTGTTAGGTTGGAGACCCTACATTGTATATACATCCAAGTTGTGTATTTGATATCAGTGAACTAACATATACTGTTTGTTAACTTGTTATATTGTTAGGTTGGAGACCCTACATTATATATACATCCAAGTTGTGTATTTGATATCAATGAACTAACATATACTGTTTGTTAACTTGTTATACTGTTAGGTTGGAGACCCTATATTGTATACACATCCAAGTTGTGTATTTGATATCAATGAACTAACATATACTGTTTGTTAACTTGTTATATTGTTAGGTTGGAGACCCTACATTATATATACATCCAAGTTGTATATATTCCAGATTTGATTTCAATGGACAAGTTGAACATAATATCTTTTTTTCAAGTGAGTGGACTTTCATTCAAGCTTTGGTTTCATTGTTTATGATCCTTTCTGAAGATTTACCGAAACGTGTTAAATAAATAATCAAATGTCTTTGTTAATGATTTGGTGGAAAGTGCAATTTGCTCATAATAATATGAATATACTATAAATATTATAAATATTACAGATGAATTCACAGCACTTGTTAAATTATAATCTTTGACCTCCTGTAGAGTTTAAGAGTATGGTGAATCGTGTTATCACATCTTCTACTCTACTTGTACCACTAGCTGCAAGTGAACAAGCTTCAGTACTTGTACAGGAACTTGTACAAAAACCACAGCCATGTGCACAGTTTGGGGTTCCAATGGACGGAATTAGAAGTTCACCTGTTTATTTGGAATGGGATGCTGCTACGAGTTATCTTGAATGTTGGGTCAGTGGTTTGAAACTTGGAGACGGTTTATTACAAGTTAGTAGATAGAAACATGTATTCATGTAATGTGAAGGATGGACTTATGACTTACGAGTGAATCAAACATTTGAGGTACATGTACCATGATAAATCAATGTATTAGTTAAGAAATGAATCAGTAATCAATATATGCATGAGGTAGTGATTGACTGGAGGTACATGTATCATTGAATGATTGTATTCTCTGTTATTGTATAATTATTAGTCTTTGAACTCAACGATGATGCCAACATAAATTCCTTTTGTTGATGTAGCTAGCTGCTTCTACTGGAGTATCAATTGTGAAGTCTCTATTGACGTTCAGTCCATCTGATCCCACACTTGTGTCTTGTCATTTGAAGATGTTAGAAGGAGGCCTACAGAGTTTTGTGATGTTTGATGAACAAAACTTACTACAGAAATACTTAGAAAAAGTTAATGATTGAATGACTGATTCAACATAGAACTAATTAGATTGAAATCAACTTGAGTTGACACCTAATTTGATCTCCACTTTGAGTTTCAAGAGAGCATTAAATGCTTACAGTTTCTACAAACTAACATTATTGCTCGAAAACACTTTGTAACCTAACATCATTATCATGGTTCATGGTCTGATTAGAATACTAAAATACTCACGGTTCTAACAGATAATATTATTGATCAAAACCACTTTGTAAACCTAACAAGGATATCATTATCTAACTCTAGAAGCATTTTTGGCCCAATGTGAAACTATTTTTTTTCAATCAAAAAATGAGTACCAAGGCTATAGTTCATGGTCTGATTAGAATTTCAAGAGAACACTAAAATACTCATGGTTCCTACAAACAACATTTTTGATCAAAAACACTGCAGAAACATAACAAGGACATCATTATGTAACTCTAGGAACAGTTTCAGAAAAATGTTTTTTCCAGTCAAAAAATGAGTACCAAGGCTATAGTTCATGGTTCGATTAGAATTTCAAGAGAATACTAAAATGCTCACGGTTCTAATAGATAATATTATTGATCAAAACCACTTTGTAAACCTAACAAAGATATCATTATCTAACTCTAGAAGCATTTTTGGCCCAATCTGAAACGATGTTTTTCCAATCAAAAAATGAGTACCAAGGCTATAGTTCATGGTCCGATTAGAATTTCGAGAGAATACTAAAATGCTCATGGTTCTAACAGATAATATTATTGATCAAAACCACTTTGTAAACC
This sequence comes from Petrosia ficiformis, assembly GCA_947044365.1. NCBI lineage: Eukaryota > Metazoa > Porifera > Demospongiae > Haplosclerida > Petrosiidae > Petrosia > Petrosia ficiformis. The sequence goes on along the minus strand of OX345644.1, from coordinate 6,661,551 downwards.
TAACAAAGATATCATTATCTAACTCTAGAAGCATTTTTGGCCCAATCTGAAACGATGTTTTTCCAATCAAAAAATGAGTACCAAGGCTATAGTTCATGGTCCGATTAGAATTTCGAGAGAATACTAAAATGCTCATGGTTCTAATAGATAATATTATTGATCAAAACCACTTTGTAAACCTAACAAAGATATCATTATCTAACTCTAGAAGCATTTTTGGCCCAATCTGAAACGATGATTTTTTTTGTATTCATATGAATACCAAAGGCTATAGTATATGTGCCTTTTAGAGTTTCGATAGAATATTAAAATGCTCACAGTTGCTACAGACTACATTTTTGTAGATCACTAGTACCTAATACTATAGTGTACTTCAACTAATAGACCTAAACTGAATGTACATGTACATTATAAATATATGTTAATACTGCAGGTATTAACTTATGTTGTGTATCCCAGTGAACAGATCAACAAGGTACATTTTATATTATGTATGTATATACAAACTGTATATATGAAGAGAGTATATGTTTTATTTGTATTCATAATTCTTTTTAGGTGACACTGTCTCGTGAACAGAAACATGTCAGACTTGGAGCTTTGTATTGCCTCACAAATATTGTGAAGCATTATACAACTTCCATACTAGTAAGACTATTAATGGTTTCCCTTAAATTTCCTTTATTTCACTACAATATAAGATATCAATCATGATTTCATGTGTACCTGTATTACAACAGCTTATACAACAACCTATAGCTATAACAATTGTGTATTGTTAGATTTCCTTAAATTATATATTAAGTAAACACATAATACAGATGTGTACATAAACACTGTCATACAAATTATCAGTGTGTGTGTAAACAGTATACATTGTATGTATCATGTATGTAACTATGTATGTATGTATGTATGTACAGTGTATAAAAGGGATGTATTTAACTATGTATGTATGTATGTATGTATGTATGTATGTACACATGTATGTATATATGTTTGTATGTATGTATGTATGTATGTATGTACACATGTATGTATGTATGCATTTAACTATGTATGTATGTATGTATGTATGTATGTATGTATGTACACATGTATGTATGTATGTATGTACACATGTATGTATGTATGCATTTAACTATGTATGTATGTATGTATGTATGTATGTACATATGTATGTAATACATACATACATATATATATATATATATATATATATATATATATATATGTGCAACATACATACTATGTATGTATGTATGTATATATGTATGTATGTATGTATTTATGTACGAATGTATGTATGTATGTATGTATGTATGTATGTATGTATGTATGTATGTATGTATGTATGTATGCATATGTGCATGTATATATAGTATAATATTTTAGTAATCTTTGTATGATTTACATACATGTACTAATTTCTTTCAATATAGCCAGCCACAGATCAAATATTTGACCATTATATACAACTTGTATCTTCAGACTATCTACTCTTCTCTGAGAAGTGCATGTTCATTGAAACATTCACGACCCTTTCTCATTTCAGGACCCAAGAGGAGCAATTTGTCATGTTGAGTAAATTACTGAATGAGGTGATCCTCATAATTACGAACAAATTAAGAAGGTAGTTTAATTGAGTCCTGGTACAGCTGTATATACATGTGCATTTGATATTTTCTCCCTCTTTTGATTTAGTGTTGTCTCTTCACTTCCTTTACTTATTCAATTTCTTGGACTTGATAAAGATATCACTGACCCAATGACAGAGGAGACCTCATTTCATCTCAATCGTGGTCAACTGTGCTATTGTGTACATGCTATGATGGGTGTGTTACAACGTAGTACACCCAGAGAGAAGGTATCATGTATGCATATATATAGTTATAACATAACCTTTGAGAAAAATTTCTTCAACATTTCTTCAAAGTTATGTTGCTAACATACTAAGTCATTTGAATTCTTAATTTTCTTTGCTTGTATCTGTACTTTGTATATGTACAGTATGCATGTTTAAATGCATGTCCAACATTACTTGTGTCTGTACCAGATTCATCATTTTACATTATTTCAGCGTCAGTGTGGAGCACCAGATAATTCCGATGGAAGCAGTGTGAGATCAAACTTATTTGTTTTAATGTCACCTCTGTTACTAGAGTTTGTACTACCTTTAATAAAGTGAGTGAAAATATTAGCAATACTTAATGATATTTTAACCAAAATGTTTATATTGTCACAATTGAAAACTAAAGTCTGTTGTTCTGTTATCGTTCTTGTCTATAAAGTAACAATTCTTTTGATGTTGTGATATTAGGACTTTACATCAACTATGGAGTGAACATTCTAAACCGCTTCTATCAAGATACTTTCAAGGGATTCATTTACTTCATCAATATGACAGAGAGACAATACTTGGTTCATAAAATTAAAATGAATGGGGTTCTATTAATTATAATTATTTAACGTAGGTATTATGGGAACAAATCCTCTTGAGGAAGATCCTATCAATAAAATTCAGTTACAACTTATGACAGCATATGATCAATGGTATGTTAATTATGTCATACCAGAGTTTTTGATATGTTTTGAAGCATGGGCCAAATTGGCTCAACAATAGTTAGTGTGCGCACCATTGGGAATACATCGAGAGCCAACAAAGAGTTAATGCTGTTAGTGAATACAATCATAATTAACTGCACCATTTGGCCAAAGAGAGAACTGTGCAGTGCCAAATATGAAGTTCTTTGGGGCAATGGTGCACCATATGAGCTTATGAAAAACAGTGTCGTACTGTAATGTTAGATGTAATATTGATTGTATAAGGCATATGTGTGGCGCTATTAGAGATGCAGGCATGAGAATTAGAAACAGGAAAGACAAGAGTCGAATTCATGACTCCATTGTTTCTAATTCTCTCATGCTTGTATATCATACTCTAATGTCGTAAGCTTGAAAACGTACATGTGTCAGGTTTTGATGAAATTGAAGCATCTTATTATAAGTATTCATACATCAAGTATTGTCATTCTTATTTTATTCCAGTGTTATGGCTGTGGGCTTTGCTTGTCCAACATTTGGTTTAGCAGTACTCAATGAAATAAAGTTTGTGGATGTGGTACTGGAGAATATATTTACACATCTTTCAGAAACTAATCAACTCAGAGTTAAACCTGTCATTCGTATCCTAATTAAATTATTATTCTTAGTTTACTTGCTACCCTCGTTCTAAGTTTATAGTATTTAACATCAATGTGTTTTGTCTTAACTATTATTAATCCAGGTAACTTGATGGTTCCTTTAGTACTGAGCTGTTCAGTAGATCATTGGGATATGTCGTTAGTACCATTACTAGCACAGTTCTGTCATATCACATTTAATGTGAGATGTTGAGTATAATTATGTTAAATAGTTTGGGACAACAAGTTCATAGATACAGGTTTCTTATAAATATGTAATTGTTTTTCATTGGTCACTACCACTGTAGCACCTAGTGTGGGCTATAAGGCATCGATGTTTTACTTCCTTGGTCCAAAGAGAGTATAATATTGAATGAAGTGACTGGATAGTAACTAGATTTCCTGACTAGTGAAAAACAATTATATATATGATACACATCATCTGTTTCATTACTGAGTACTGCATTTATTTGTGCATGTGTCCATCAACATTCCATTTTCTTCATAGTGTCTACAAAGGAATTGGTCTGACATAATGGAGAGACTAACAACGCATCAACCTAACGAGTGAGTTGTGGTGTCCAGCAGAACATGCTCACCCACCACAGCTCTAAAAACCTATATACCTACCTGTATACCCACATAACAAAGCTTATGTACAAATATAATTATGAATATGTATATATAATGTATATATGTTCCCCATTTTAAAACCAAACTTATAATGTTTGTATTTAAGAAGTATGGATTGCTTGTAGTTCTATCATATAGTTATATTTGAACCTGGTTCTAATTGGGTGTATGCATGTGATAAAACCTCGATATACATTCAATTATTATACTGTATTACACACAGAGATGAAGAACAGATGATATCACATGAGGTGTTACAACATCAGCTCACGATTAATTTAACAAGACAGTATTTAATACTGATTGGTAAAAGATGCACTCATCAAAACACTGATATTATAGTATATTAAAATACCAAAGTCTTATCCACACAATATATCATATACTTTAGAAACAGTATGTTTGAAGAGAAAAGAAATTACGACTGGTACATTTAGTGGAGGATCTCACACGACATCAAGTGATGGTATTGATGACATGGTTGATGTTTCCATGGAAACAAGCAATATACAAGGAGGGAAAGGGCAACAGCTGTCTGACCTTGCTGTTCATCTTATGAGAAATGAGGTGAGTGATAAAAAGAAATTTAGCTAGGTAGGTAGGTAGGTAGTAGGTAGATAGGTAGGTAGGTAGATAGATAGGTTGGTAGGTAGGTAGGTAGATAGGTAGGTAGGTAGGTAGGTAGGTAGGTAGATAGTAAGTAGGTAGATAGGTAGGTAGGTAGGTAGGTAGGTAGGTAGGTAGGTAGGTAGATAGGTAAGTAGGTAGGTAGGTAGGTAGATAGGTAGATAGGTAAGTAGGTAGGTAGTTAAGCAGGAAGGTAGATAGGTAGGTAGAGGTAGATGAATAAGATGATTTTAAATTGTTACACTTTATTTTCCAGACAATGCAGAGAATTCTGTTTTTCTCGGTTTTTGCTCCGTTGACTTGGATGGATGGACATACTACAAGGAAATGTATAAATCTAGCTACTCTCATATTTGACAAGGTAATTAGGAGTCATACCACATAGTGTAGCATTATCTACGTAATTTAGATTCCAGTCACAGAATTTGGTGAGGATGTTATTTTACAACTAATGGAACAAGTATTAATGGTAATGCAGTACTAGTTATGTTTCTGATATAACTATTACTATCTTACGTATTTCAGGCATTTCAAACACATGGTGAGGATCCAGCTATTACACTTTTATTAACAACACTGGCTCTACAAATTTATGAGACTGCTGTAAGTTAACAAAACAATCATTAATAGTGCAGTTGTATTTGTGTGTGTTAGGGGATTGTTCAGTTAGTAAATAAGATATGTGTGAATAAAAAAACATGTTATACAAGACACGAAAGAACATGTAGGGATGTCAAAACTAAAGCATGTCAACAAGGTCATGATGTACTTGCACTAAAATCACTCCATACATAAGTACATACAGTATATACTTGTATATCTAGCAATTATGTACATATATATATAATTTTATATATACACATGTTTATAGTGTCTTCTCATACTGATATATACATGGTATTAGTTATATATATCTTTATTCTTCTATATATAGGTATTGCATGTACCTAGTCTATGCCACATGATGGCATCCCTCCCACAGTGTGATCAAATGAAAGTGGATGTATGTATAACTCAATGTGTTGTAACTCTTTCAATTCAGTGCCACTCTATTTTAGAAATTCAATCAGAAAGTAATAGCCAAAGCTAATGATCCTAGTAATAAAGTCACAAAATTTACTAAATGGAAGAGAGAAGAATTCAAAAAACTTCTTTCAGGCATAATAGGGGTAAGAAAATGGCATTAGAAAAAAGAAATACATCACCTTCTTTCTTATTAGACACCATTAGGTCAACTTCACAAGAGAACTCCTGTGTTTCTTGATCTTCCTTCTCTAATTGTCAAGAAGGAACATCGAATGAGAGCTAGACACAGAGACACAACTGCTATAGAGGATGTTTCATGTTTATTTGGTGACGATGATTTATAATGTGATTTGGATATTAAAAAAACTATTGTAGTTAGCTATAATATGAATTACACTAAACAGTACATATACATGTAGTATCATGTAGCTAGCCCCTCCCACTCTGTGAGTCCTGGCTATTGACACATGTAGTATCATGTTGATAGCCCCTCCCACTCTGTGAGTCCTGTCTATGTAGTATCATGTAGCTAGTCCCTCCCACTCTACGAGTCCTGTCTATGTAGTATCATGTGGCTAGCCCCTCCCACTCTATGAGTCCTGTCTATGTACAACTAATGCACATGTACATACACTATATGGTTAACTATATATAAGAACGCTGGGACAAGTTTGAATTAGTGACCTGTTCTAATGCAGCTTGTGGTGACTAAATAGAACATCCGGTATTACATATAACATCCAATTAGCAGTATTATGATAAATGTAACCACACGAACACATTCAGTATATTATATGGATTCATACTGTACTCTGATCTGCTATGAATATTGTGGTTATTCACAACTGAGTGTGCACATTTCTGTTTATAGTGGATATATAAGTAGGTGTTATTGAAGTACATCTACAAATAAAGTAAGTGTGATCTTTGGAAAGAAGACAGTCAAAAAGTATCTATTTAGTTGTTCTATTCTAAGGGAAGGGCTGGTATGAAACAGTTCTGTTACTATATACTTTTCTTTCTACCTGCAGCAGGCTAATTGCAACATGGCCAGACGTGGTGAGTTGCTTAATGAATATACCATCATTGTAATGGTTAATAATGTTACATACATAGGACACCGAAAGTTTGAGAAAATAGCCAAGAGAATTGTTCAAGAAGACATTGAATCTCAAACTGGTGATCAATTCTTCATTGACAAAGAAGTATACAGAAGACATATGTCAGAATTAACAGATACAATTGATGACTCTTCTCTCTCAAACTTCCTTATAAAATATGATCTACAAATTCACTTGGATGAGTTGATGCAATATTTTAACCCTAATTTCTCACGCAAAAGACATTTTGTTAGTTTGAAGTACATGAGCAGCAAGTATGGATATCATTTGTGTTATATGGCATTGAGAGAAGCTGCATGTGAAAATGATGATAATGAAGACATTCAAGACAATATACAAGTTGTACAAGCATTGGAAAGTACAGGTGATTTAGACGTTAGTATGCATTTGATATTGACCTTTAATCAACTCCCACACATAATAAATACTTTGTACATATTTGCAATACATCTAATTGGATACACCATAGATAGTACAGTAGTTGCTTCTATTTTACTATCTATGCATACACAAATACAACTCCACTATTGCTGATTGTATATGATGTTTTAATATAGTGATGCTAACTTACAGCAGTCTCATAAATTTGTAGAGCAAGTGTTGTTAATAAAAGTGATTTATATATAGAGGGTGACATGCCCTTGATGTTCATACACAGGTAACCAAGACTGTGGTATATAAATGATGCGCACCTTGTTGACCAATCAGATTCTTAAATTCATATGCTGTAATAATATGAATTTTTATATCATATTTAAATACAGCAATTTGATTGGTCAAATTGGAAGGTTAATAAGTAATAAGTACTATACACGTGAAATAAAGCAATCTGATTGGTGAATTCAAACACCATACTGCTACACCTCATTAAAAATTCATATATTCAGTTATAAGTAGTCCTATACCACCTGTTGGTGTTAGAAGGTTTATGAGGATATACACCTTGGGTAATACACAATTACATATTCAATTCTGCATATTATGTTATGATTCTTTTTAGCACGTGAAATGGGAAAGAAGCCACCTCCTGATCTGTTCTCTTTGTCTGGCTCTTCTTCAGGTAGTGACTCTCCAGTGAATGTAGAAGATGATGTGCCTCAAGGGCAAGGGGAATCATCAAGAGAACAGGATGACTCCATGCAGAGTGATGCCGACAAGCCGCAAATGGAAAAGAAAGTGAATATGACTATTACTCTGTTTTAAGCCTCTATCTGCATCTCTCTTGTATACAGATCAAGGTTGAGATGTTGTCACTACCATCACAGCTAAATTATTATAGTGAGAAGAGTGACCACTCTTCACAAGGTATTCAGACATGTTACTAAATATTCGTATATTTGTTGTGAAAATTCTTTCAATGACAACATTCCCTCATGATCCATGTGTGTTGAGGTTTGAGTATATAGTTAGGATGGGTGGATCATGTTCCAAAGTTTTATATAATAGAAAAATGCTTCGTATGATATATCAACTTGGCACATGATCCAGTCACCCTAACTTTGTTAGAAATGGATACGGACATAAGAATTACCTCTCCCACTTTCTTTTCACAGCTTTAGAACCTCCATCTCCTAGTCCTCATACTAATTCTCGAGGAATTGGATCTGTTACTGACATGCATACAAATCATATTTCAGAATGTCGTTGTACACGTTGTGCACCATTGAAATCTTCTATTTCATATCCTGGACCTGAAACCAGCAGTACTGATGAAACTGAAGTATTATCATCTAGTCTTCCACCTATGCATCACCATGGTGACCACACTAATTCAAAAACAAATTCAGTATTGTCTAATACCGAACAAGTAGATAAACAAGAGTTTTTAAGCACAAATGACACTCCTAAATCCTCATCATCAACAGAACTTGTAAAAGAGTATTCGAAACCCACACCAGCTGTGCCCAGTGTACATTACACATCAACTACAGTTTCTGGGGACAGTATTGGATCTGTAAAGTCATCACAGGGTAGTATGAATCCTTATTGTGTGCCTAATCTAAAAGAGAGTGAGTATAGAGACATGAATGAAAAAACTGGTCTTGTATCTGGTCTGAATCTCAACCAAATACACGAGGAAGATGTAGAGGATGGAAAGGATGAGGACAGCAAGCACGAAGAAGAGGATAACTTCAGTACTGCTGATGAGGACAGTTTAATTTCGTCACCCACACATACAATGAGTTTTGGTACTCTTAAAGTCGATATGTGATATATCAGAAAACCTAATTTCACACAAAGAGTTTTAAATGAAACTTATAGCTACAACACAGCGTCTTTCTTAATAGATATTGTACACACACACACACACACACACACACAATAATATGTGTAATTATATATATATTATTTGATATAATATATAGCTGTATACGTATATATTATATAATTATAATATTAATGGTACATGTATGTTATGTACAATGTCATAAAATAGTTTTGGGTTAGAAATGAACACTTAACATTTATAAACGGATGTATACTACTTTCTATAACAGCATTTCTACTATGAATTTGTTTAGTATATATATACTAGGAGTGGCATCCTTTAAGTGTTTAATTGCTCTGGATTACCAACTAACAGTAGGGTATTTGGATATATAGTATGTACTTATATAATATGTACATGTAATTAAGTATTATAAATGCGTTTTAATTTATTTTCAGTGTGTAGGATTACTTTCCCTTTCATACTTGTGTTGAATGTTGGAACTAAAAGTAGGAGTGGCTAAGCAAAGGTATGTAACTATTATGTATTGTACACAGATATTATTAGTCCTGTCATTTTTTATGAGATATTTTTGTTTGTTTTGTAGCTTTAAAACATTAAAACACTACATAAAATGGCAGAAGGAGGACATCAGGGAGCGTATCATTATGATGGTAAAAAATTATAATTGTGTACATTAGTTCAAACGAAGCAAAGTTGGCATGCTTCACTAATTTATAATACAGAATATCAGCTGAAACAGAAGTTTATGGTAATAGTGCGTGAAGATGTGGCTTGCCAAAAAGGAATAAAATTCTTTGTTGATAAGGAGGTAGTTGATAAGTGCTACAACGAAATACGTGAAGTGAGAGATGAAACAGTAATTGATGAATTTCTCCTTAAGCACTGTTCCTCAGTGCTCTCATTAAATGAGTCATGTAAGCTCACAGATGCTCCGAGAAAGAAACTCACTATGTATAACTTAATATCAATGGGTGGAGCCTGTGGCCATCATCTTATGTACATGGCAATGAGAGCGGATGATGACAAGAGGCATAGATGTCTTTCTGAACGTAAAAAAGTTGTAAAACTTCTCAAAGATACAGGTATATATAGGTGTACAATCAGTTACATCCTAATAATTCTTTTTACAAGATTATTCACATCTCCATTTATTTTATATATGTAGCTATAGAAATGCGAAAGCAACCTCCACCTGAGGTGCTCCAATTTGATATTAGCTCCGAATCTTCCAATGATTCAGATGACTCTGACTATGTCAAACCTAAGCCAAAGCAAAAAAGTTGTGATAGTGAAATTGTATGTTTACTAAACATTTTTATTCTTAATAGCATTTTTTTTTGTTTATAAAGATAAACCAAGAACAAATTTCACAATTTACAAAGATACCGGAAAATAAATCTGAAAGTATGTAAAGTTGGATTAGCATACAATGTAGAAGGAACTTTAACTGACAGTACTAGTGATATACTTCATGTATAAAAGCTTTGCAACTGATTGCAATCCTTATACAACTTGCTTTTATATAAAGTATTCACATTACTACAAATCCATATGTAAAGTTGTACATGTCAGGTTCAGGATAACAAAATGGGGTGTGCTTTGCAACTCTTACAATTTAATGAATCTTCTCAACTGTTGTTATCTTTTAAGTTTCAGGTCTGTTGACAAACATACGTCATCAAGTTTTCTATCAAATGCTGAAAAGTGTCGATGGAGATGTGACAAAAGATAAAACACTCTCATCAACTAGTAAAGAAGACGATAAAGACAATACTGATGACAGCAATGATCCTAGTATTACCAATAGGGAAGTAGTAAAACGTCGTTGGACTGCTCCTTTTGTGCAACCTAAACCAAGAGGAAGAGGAAGAGGGATGGGAATTGCTAGAGGAAATACTGAGAATAGAAACACAGGTCCACTGATTGGCTATAATCGAAGCCAATCCCTTTCTGTGGACCCCAGTACTACAATACCAGGAATACATCCACCACCAGTTCTTCCTCCAGAATATCCTTCTCCAATCTCCCATAATTCGAGTGTATACACTTCTGATCAGGTTCCTGGTGATAGTGTTACTTCATCTCGTGCATGTTCCATATATGGGATCGAAGGACAGCAACCTGAAGATCGTCCTGACGATGACCCACCAACTCATAGAATTGTTCTTTCTAGTCAAATGATTTCATCTCCCTCACTTCATCCCACTAGGTCTAGTGATACTACCAAAGGTAAAGTGAACACTGTCAGTGATCATGCATGATCATCAATGATTTAATTATATTCCTACACTTGTAGATGCTGATAGAGATGACTTCATTAAATTTGATGACTAACATACCAATTTATTTAGTTATACTAGGATTCACTGTATATTAATGCATTTTGTGTGTAATTCAATTGTGGAAAATAGTAGAGTCTAGTCTTCTAATTAAGAGGTGTGGTTTAAAATGTCAGTTTCTGATGTTAGTATATGCAATGATGCATATGATGGTAACCTTTCAGCTGTTAGGAGAGAGATCAATCAAGATGAATCATTAGTCCATGTAAGAGACAAGAATAAGAGGACACCACTACATTGGGCTTGTTCTACAGGACATAATAACATAGTTCAATTCTTAATTCACAATGGCGCAAAGGTCCAGTACACATACATACATGTGTAATTATTGATATGTACAATTATAATCTGTATAGATTAATGCAACAGATGATTCTGAGTGGACCTCTCTCATTATAGCTTCATCAGCAGGTCATACAGAGTGTGTACAGACTTTACTCTCTCATCAAGCTTTAGTAGATGAATCCACTGTGAATGGCCAATCGGCCATACATTATGCTGCTTCACGCAATAGACTACCAATACTAACCTTGTTACTAGAAGCTGGAATAAACTTTGACCTTCAAGACAATTTTGGTGCCACACCTTTGCACCGAGCTGCTTCTAAAGGCAATGTAAAATCTATTAATCTCTTGTTGGGAAAAGGAGCTAACCCTAACATACAAGACAAAGAAGGCAATACGTGTCTCCACTTAGCCTGTGAGGAGGGTCTTAGAGTTGTTTATGATGCACTAGTTGCTGGAGGAGCAAGTAAAGACATCAAAAATAAAGAAGGTAAAACGCCTGTTGAACTTGGACCCGATGAATAGAACACATTACTATTATCTTAATTGAAAATAATTATTCATTTATAATAAATTACTTTAGTGTATAGAAAAGTATGTAAGCATTCTGAAGTACAAAAGGGGTACTGATCTCTGAGGATATATCACTAATACTACAGACATAGTCATCATTAAAATGGTACCAACTACCATCTTTAGTTTTACTATAAGCAATGTAATGTCCATAGTTAGTACTGTGTGCTCCAGTATGTACACAAAATCCTGTTAAGTTGTACAATGGCTTTTGTGAATGGCTCTCAGTTAAGCTAAGTTTTTTATCCATAGTAAATGATGAGATATCTAATCCAGATACTGGAAAAATAATGGGTGATTGGTTCTTTGAGGCTATATTGTGTACGCTATCATATGAGAAACGGGTTAACTGGATCATCAACCTACTTGGTAGTTGGCTGAAAAGTGCTAATCTTTTGCCGGGTGTTAAACGACTACTGTCTTCAGTGCATGAGCAATGAAGCATATTACTGTCTCTAGTCAGATCTTCCACTTCACTAAACAGACATAAGCAGTCATTCAAGTTTGACAGGGTAGGAGAAAGCGTTCGAGAATCAGGCACTGGAAGAGGAAGGAGAGTGTAGTACTCAAGATTAACAGACATCTTTTTACATTGTTGACACTCCCTTGCCTCCATCAGTTGACCACAGCACAGCTCATACACAGGTGACATATCACGATAATTCAATAACTCCTTATCAAGGTTAGATACTCTCATTAACAAGTCACGATATGTGCGAATATTTGATGAGTCAACACCTTCTAGTTCTTTCATACAACTGTCTTTTGCTACCTCCAACTGTCTTATCTTAATATCTGTAGCTGCTTTACTGCCTTGTTCAGTAACACCTGTTTCTATTACATCATCACCATCATCAGCTATTGGAGTGGTCTTGTAAGCAGTATGAAGAATATCTAAGATCCACAAAAGGAATTCTGCAGCATCTTGTTGAGACTGCGTTTGTCCTAAACCACGTGGTGATACAAGGTAAGGAACAAGAGAAGAGATAGAAGCCAGAAGTTTGTCTGCATTTATTAGCCTTACTTGCCAATTTTGGCATTGATATAAAACAGATATGAGATTAGATATTAGTGTGTTATACTGTTCCTTGCCTGTGTCTGAATATCTCAGTAGAAGAGTATGGAAACCTTCCATTGTAGCAAGGCATTGGATAATAGAATTAATGAAACATATGTTACCTGTGTTATATATACCAGGTGGTGTAGGCTTTGATGAGGTAGTACCAAATGAAGAGGGAAATTGGAGATTAGAGAAAGATGGAGTTACACCTGTTAATGAACTTGGTTTGGGATACGTAAGCGGAGATTGGGAAGGTGAAACAGAGGATTGAATTGGAGTATGCAAGTAAGGTGACACTCTTTTTTGAGGAGAATAGTGCATTGTGTTAAGTGGTCTGCGGACAAGAAAAGTATTTGAATTTTTAGCAAGTGATCCATGCGGTGTCGACATAACATGTGATTTATTAGTGGGATAGAAGTGAGTAGGGGTAGAGGTATAAACAACAGAATTTAGAGGAGGTGTGACACGTTGTGACTTGTGAAATGTGTCTGCAGAGTGACGTTGACGAGTTGAGACATCCGAACCAAGTCTGTGAGGAATCGAGAAAGTACTAACTCTTTGACTATTTCTCCCATTTGTTGTAAAAATAAGCTTTTTACTTATATTTTTAGTTCCTCTAGAATGAAGACATAGCAGAACAAATATTCTAAAAGTCAGGAATATTAAACACAGTACTAAAATACATGGAAAATAGTGATGAAGATAGAACCATCCTATTGATAATAATACCAGTAGTATCAATTGTATGACTCTTCCTTTACATTCTTGTGTTTTAGCGAATGCTTTATGCAACTTTCCACTTGTTTCCTTGAGTATCAGTCGTATAATTAGTTCGAAAAAGATGACTATTAGAGTTTCGAAAACGAGAAAAGACCAACCAAATTTATATGTTGAAAGAAGATGGTACCAATTCATGGTAATATAGTATGTTGTCACTGAGGAATAAATGATAGGCAGTATATAGGTCAGTACAGGGGGTGTGGCTTGAATATATATATATATAATTGTTAATTTTTAGATCTTGTAAATAATAACACATTACTAACTTATTCTAATCACATACCAGAACTGGAAAGAACCCGATCGAAAGAACCTTTCAAGTCCTAAAAACTCCTCCCAGGAGTAAGTTGCTATGACAACCAGCATACACCCACTGCATGCAAATCATAGATGAGCCCCACCCTTATTAGTGAGATGGGGAGTGCAGCAAGTGTTACAGAAAGAAAATTAGAAAAACTTCAAGAAAGAGATGTTAAACACCAAGTAAGCTATTGGAATCTATAGTAAAAATAACTAAATTTATTGAGTGAATTATGTTTTTACTTAAAAAGTTAGAGCAAGATAAGAATTCATCAGAGACATACTTCAAACATAATGAAGAGATTTCCAAACTGAGAACCAGAGTGTTTGAATTGAGTGAGCACTTGAGAAAAACAGAAGAAATGTTGGAAGTAGCTAATAGTACACTTGAGGAAGAACAAAGAAAAAATGTTGCTTTAATGTTCAGTAAGTTGCTTGTGTATTACAATGCAGTGTAGCTACATACATACACATTTCACTTCCGCAAAGGTGATCTTCCATTAAATCTTTTCAATGAACCATGTGGAACAGATGCTTATTCACAATTGAGTAAAACATATGAAATGGTTACTGTAGCACAGTGGTAAGATGCATCTAACTTTCCACCATAATATTACTCATCTCTCTCTTTCTCTTTAGTGACATTGTTAATTTCTCTTCTTTGACATCCATTTTGAAACCACATGACATGGTTTCACTTATTGATCATTTGCAAGCAATTATCGACAAAGCTTTTATAAACACAGATATATTTATAATGGAACGTTACATTGATGGATGCATAGTCGTAACTGGATTAACAGATTTGCCGCAACAGGGTCATTCAACTAAACCCACAACAACGGGATACAGTCGAACCATGACACCAATATCGCAGACTGATAGTTCGTATGGATCAGAAATAGGTTTGTCAGAAGAAGAAAAGATCTCCCAAAGAACAAAAACACCAGTTTCTCAAATTACTACTAAATCTGCATCTTATTACGCAAGTACATTAGCAACAGCTGCATTGAAACTAATGAGTTTGTGCACAGCTATTAAAGTCCCACATCAAGATAGGAAGCAAGTACAGCTTCGTATTGCATTACATTCAGGTCCCTGTAGTGCTGGAGTAGTCGGTTTACAAGTTACTGCTGGAACTATACAAATCCCACACTATAAACTGTTTGGAAACACTATATACACAACTGCTAAACTGTGTTCATCTGGCTTAGCTTTGCAAATACGCGTTAGCAAAACATGCTATGATTTATTGCTGGAGATTGGTGGATATAAATTCGAGCGTTGCCCAGATTTTGTTATTGGAAATGGAGGGAAACCGCTTGAATCTTATTGGTTGGTTGGTGGAGACAATTTTGATTATCCTCTACCTTCTTTAGATTTAGCTATTTCGTTGTCAGATTATGATGAATTGAACGTTTAAACAATCAATACATTTGTTATTATGATAAGTGTTATAGTAATATATAATTATATATATAATACATATGATACTGCAAATATTAAAAAGGATTTTTAGCATGTTATACAAACATGGATTGTTTATTATACTCAGCGAGTGGAGTAGCTATTGAATGTAAACATTTTATTAAACAACCAAACAGTTATGAGAATGTATGTGTGTATGTATGTATGTATGTATGTATGTATGTATGTATGTATGAATGCATGTATGTATGTATGTATGTATGTACGTATGTTTGTATGTATGTATGATGTATGTATGTATGTATGTATGTATGTATGTATGTATGTACATGTTTTCTCTTGAGAGTGAATAATGTCTACATAGTTTATAGCTATCATAATTCTATAGTGTAAACATCATAATTATTATAATGATTCTTGCATATTTGGACAACTTCAAATACGTATGATCTACTTTCATAATCAAGCGATGATGAATTCTAAAGTCATCTTTCTTGTCCTGTATTGTTTCTGGTTCTCTGCAAAGAGTCAAAGCAGTATAGTTAACTATTCATGGAGCTCTACTATGTGTATTGGAGATGCCTCACAGAAGAAGAATAGTAATTGCTCTGTAGTATTCCCTTCATTCAAAAGTGCTCTGGAGGTGAGCAACAACACACTAATAAAAATACTGGACAAGCAAGTTACAATAACTAACAATATAAGTTTTGTTAATAAAACGGGTATAGGCATTCAAGGGGTACCAGAAGGAACTAACTTAGTATGTGATAATGGATCGAATATCGGTATGGAGTTTGTTGCAGTTACTGACTTGTTTCTTCATCACATTGTAATACGTAACTGCGGTGCTTTGCATTACAGCACAACAATTAATGGTATTGACTATCAAAATCCTTTACTCTTCAAAGTAGCCATGTATATGGAGAACTGCACTAATGTAGAAATGGTGAATGTAACAATTGACAGTAGTATTGGTACAGGTTTGGCTATGTTTGATTGTACTGGACTGGTGAATATACATTATTGTAGCTTTACTAACAATCAATTGACTGATGAGGAAGTTAATGTAACATCAGGTGGAGGTGGTTTATACATAGAGTTTAGTGAATGCAGCTCTAGTTGGCTCAATCGATGCAATCCATATAATATATATAATAGAAATGCTGTGTATTTTATTAACCAATGCTTATTCCAGAATAATACCAGAACAATGCACAAAGGCATTCGTGCATCAGTAGTTCATACAGCTCTGTATAACAGAAATGGACAAGGAGGGGGTGGATTGTGTACATGGTTGAGGGGAAATTCCACTAATAACACAATAAGAGTTAGTAATAGTGTATTTGAAAATAACGCTGCCAGGTTTGGTGCTGGATTTTATATCAATTTTCAGCAAACGACAGCTCATAATTACATTTCATTAAATAATAACAGCTTCAAATTCAATAAGGCTAGCAGAGCAGGTGGAGGAATGGACATTGGAAGTTACTTCCTTGAACCTTCTGTTCCCCAAATGAACACACTAAATGTATCTTTGTGTATGTTTGAGGGTAATGAAGCGAATAATGGTGGTGGATGTGCAATTTTTTCAGCACTGAGTTACAGTTATAACTTTGAATATGAAATCGAGTTTTATAATTGTACATGGTTTAAAAATATAGCATCATTTGGCTCAGCGTTAAACATAGTTTCATTATTTACAACAGCTATTACTAATCGTTTTGGTCCTATGCCTTCTTTCACAAGCTGTGAGTTCATTCAGAATACTATTCGAGCTGATGAAACACGTTCATTTACAGGTAATGGTGCAATATACGCCAAGGTTCTATCAGTGAGATTTAAAGATAGTGCTGTATTTGAATCTAATGAAGGCACTGCTATTACACTTGTGGCCAGTAATTTCATAGTATCCGAGAATACGCAAGTAAAGTTTTTCAACAATACTGGAAATTTTGGAAGCGCTGTATATCTCATTGGATTTTCTGCCATACGAATTGAAAACAATACTTTTTTGAGTTTCATTAGTAATCATGCTTTCTTCAGAGGAGGGGCTATATATGTTTACTCTATTGATGAACAGGTCTCGAATGCCTTCGGAACATGCTTTGTTGAGCGATATTGGATTAATGATTCATCACCGATGTTTGATCGACCGAATTTCTATTTTAAAAATAATACAGCTGTCTATCCAAACAGTGGTTCTATGTATGTGTCTACTCTTCAACCTTGTTTATCATTCTGCACTGATGCTTGGCCAAGTAAACTAATTAATGTTTTAAATGAATGTATTGGAAACTTTACATTCGATGGAGCCAATGTAGAGGATGAAGTTGCAACCGAAGGCAGTGTATTTATTTTAAAAGACCCAGATAATCCTGATCCATACCTAGTAACAGTACCAGGTAAAGAGGTATTGCTTCCATTTGAAGTTGAAGATGAAGTGGGACATACTGTGATAGAAAATTTGCGAACTTCACTTGTAAGCAAAAACAACAGTTCTCTATCAATAGATACAGCATATATTACTAACAATAAAATATTATTCTTTGGTCAACCAAATGACACAGGAGAACTGAATGTCGGTTCTACATATTTCCGTAACCTAAGCTTTCGCACGAATGTACGGCTATCAGAATGTCCACCTGGTTTCTCAAGTAAAGACAATATGTGTGTTTGCTCAGCTCAGATTGAAGGAGAAAAATACACTGGTATAATAAATTGTGACAGTGAAAATTTAATATCATTTGTCAGTCTAGGCTTTTGGGTTGGATATGTTACTGAGGATGAGGAAACAGATTATGGTGAGAATGATCTGTACACATCTATTTGTCCATTAGGGTACTGCAATAATGGTGGCCAGAATGGAATCATTAAACTTAGCCTTCCATCAATACCATCAAAAGAAGAATTAGATGAAGTGATATGTGGTGGGGAAAATCGTCAGGGCGTGTTGTGTGGTGAGTGTATTGCAAATTACTCAGTCTATTTTCATTCCTGGGAATATAACTGTGGACACAATGACAATTGTGATCTTGGTATCCTCTTTTATTTCCTATCTGACATCTTTCCATTAACTTTACTATTCACTGTTATCATACTTTGTGGTATCAACTTCAACTCAGGCATATTCAATGGATTTATTCTTTACGCTCAACTACTTCAGTCTCTTTCAACAACAGCTAATGGAGCCATCATATACACAACAGGAGAAATATGGCTTGAAGACTCTCTAAGGTTAATCTATGGTCCTTTCAACCTCAACTTCTTCAAAATTGACAAGTTATCTTTCTGTATTTTCCAAGATGCTAACTTTCTTTGGATTATACTAATGGAATTTGTGACTTTGCTTTATGGTTTACTTCTGGTGATCGCATTGGTGTACCTAATGCGATCAAGACTCTGTTATAAACTTCAAATTGCATGCTTTAAGAGAGGTATCACAAACACAACTTCGCTAACGCAAGCATTGTCTGCCTTCTTGATTCTTTGCTATTCACAAGCAACTAGAATTTGTTTCCAAATCCTTAACATTGGTTGGCTAACAGGGAAAGGAACTTCAACTTACTACCCAGTGAGAGTATTTCGTATGGGAACCCTAGAGTACTTTACTGGTATGCATATACCATTTGCAATTGGAGCCATCATTGGTCTTTTAACTATTGTTGCAATTCCTCCAGCGCTACTATTGTCATACCCAGTATTTTATAGAATAATCCCAGAAGAAATTCAAAAGAAACGAGTTTTAAAAATCATTTTAAGCAAAATAGAAAACTATCGTCCTATATTTGATACATTTCAAAGTTGTTTCAAAGATGACTATCGCTATTTCGCTGGTTTGCACTTTCTCTACAGATCTCTTTTTATTACTTTATTCGCATTGGTCAACACGAGGTTGACATTCTTTGCAACAACTCAAATACTTCTCACTATCATATTGTCTCTACATTTGTGGATCCAGCCATACAAGATCAGTATTCATAATTTTATTGATGGTGGTCTCTATTTCATATTAGCAGTGGTCAACATACTAACAATGTGGCGTTATTTTCTCTCCTATGTTCAAATTAACGAAAAAGATGTAACTGTAGCCGGGTATTTTCAAGTAATCCTTCTTTACTTACCTGCTTTAGTAATCGCATGCTACATTGTTTATCATCTCTTCAAACTCTGCTTTAAACGGTTTCATAAGACGTGGTGTCCAAATATAAGGTTGTTTGAAACCCGAAAAATCGATGAGAGTATATGTCTAAGTGAATTACATGACATCAAGGATTGCAGTTATGAAGAATTCACAGATGATGAAAAATTGGATGAATCAAGAACAGATATACATGTACTGTGATTGAATATAAATAGCACACACACAAATATATACATATATATTTATATATACATACTAATAGTATATATCAATGTGTTGACTTGTTCACTATTAGCTACTGTGTGCATAATATTATGGTATTATCAACAGAATATTATTATTTTAGTTTCAGTTTAAGCTTGACTCACTTTCATTTCCTATTATTACTCACAATTTTATATAGCTAGGGAAAATAATTCCAACATACAATAATACACATGCATACAGACTAACACATCACATGAATGTAAACTATATTATATATTAACATTTGGGGAACTGTAAGTGTTATAGATATCATTATTTCCCATGTCAAATCTATAAATGTGTGTTTTGTAAATTAGTTTTTTGTTATTGCACATGTACATATATAAGTAAATACATACATTAATTCATGTACACAAACATATATAGTTATATATATATATACACACGCATAACATGGACTACGTAAACTTAATAGGATTTGAGGAACTGTAAAATAATATTATTAATATCCAAGTTCCACAGTAATGAAATGTTTTCATCACACTATGCCTACAAAAATACATACATATGTACATACATATATACATATGCACATACATATATACATATGCATATACATATGTAAGTACATACTTATGTATGTACATGTGCATGCATACATACCTAGATACACAAACAGACACGTACGTATAAGGTAGTATTTATATTATCATCAACATTTTCATAATATACTTGCATATATAGTTGGAAGCATAACCAACAGAACAAATTAGGTTATTATTGTCTAGCTGGAAATTCAATTAGTTGCTTTAAGGATACAACACTATACACACCTTTATCAAGTATGGAAAAGAGAGCAAGTATCAGTGGTAATTACAAATAGACATAAATGGTCTTGTTACGTTATTATATGTGTATGTCCTCAACATGATATCATTGTAAATATTGGTTATTTTAATAGACCAATAGTGACCACAGTTACATGCTTACAGTCTCTTATAGATAATTTCAAAATCATTTCCAGTATAGTTAGCAGCACGACATACAAGGATAATATTTTGTTTGATTATATAGTAAAAATGAATATTATGCATGGCACAGTCATAAATCCACATACCAATATACACCCTACTACCACATGAAGAGCTACTATGAATAACTTTAGTTGGTTGCTATGGATAACTTTAGTTGGTTGCTATGGATAACTTTAGTTGGTTGCTATGAATAACTTTAGTTGTAAACATGAAATATGAGACAAATGATTATCTGCATGGAGACAGGAACAATTTGTTTCGAAGTATTGGTTGCGTCATCTAATGTTTGTTTGTAAATACACCTACATAATTATATATAATCATGTACTAATTAAGTTAAGTATATACACCGAGAAACTTGTGCAATGCAAATTCAATTGTATATATAAGTATAGTGACCATGCGATCTTAGAGAGTAGAGTTTAATCATGAAATTTTCTATTACATTGCTTTGTATGATATCAGCTGTACTTGTGAATGATGGACAAACAAGTAAGTAATAGATAATGAATAATTATAATGAGAACATTAATTATATCTATAATTACAACTAGTTATTGTAATTTGTTATTATGACCAAGCATATAATCATGATTATTTATAATTATGGTATATAAATGTGTACATGTTGTATGTACAACTGTGTGTATGTACTCGTATGTATGTATACCAGTATGTGTAACTGTGTGTGTACTTGTATGTATGTATACAAATATGTATGTCTCATAATGCAAACTGCATTATAACAGTTTTTGCTTTGTTATAGTCACAAACAAGCTAAATTTATCAATATACTCCACCATTTTAACATATTTATTTTCACATGCGAATAACAGTTGTAATCGAAGAAGCTCTTTGTCTGTTGGAATCCTCGTCTCCATTAACAATCAGGATTGATGTCATTCTCAGTAATGTCAGGTCTCCTGTTGTAGCATGTACTGATGATGCTACTGATAAAGCCATACCATTAGAATCAGTTACAGTGACTGCAACTTCAGAAATTTTAAATGCAACTTTAATGCCTATCGGGTCTCCTGTTGGTAATTTCACATGTTTGATTACTGGTGAAGATGGAAGTGAGTCTGTATCCTGTACTCTAATAGGTAAATAAAGTTTGTCATTGCCAGCAAGGAAATTATTCTTTTGTCATGTAGCTTCAAACATCCCTGCTCCTGTAAATCTTATACCGATTAGACAAACACCAACAAGAGCTCGTTTCATTTGGAACTCACTCATTGATCACGCATTTCATCAATTGATCCTTGAAGGTAGTGATGGTACTACAATTAGTATCTTCACTAGTGCCAATGTAACTGAAGCTATTGCTGATGGTTTGAACAGCTCGGTAATATACACAGCCAGGGTATTTACCTTAGGTTCTCAGATGGGCACTTCTGTTACATTACCTGGAGAAGGAAGTAAAACTGCTATTCTTCTACGTACGTATGTATACGATATTATGTATGTTTGTTAGTGAGTAGCAACATAATTATACAGTACATATGTC
>OX345644.1:6604076-6634076 GCA_947044365.1 Petrosia ficiformis | reverse complement strand
AGAAACTAGCGGAAGCACTTTCACTTTGTCTTCCAGAGGAAGGGGCTAAGAAAGGACTTGAGATGTTAGTAAAGTATTTTATTTATGAAATGAAATATATATTTGTTCATTAAAGGTATGACTCTGAGTTTCAAGACTTCTATCTCTCTCAAATGAGAAAGAAACTCGGGCTAATTAAAAAGAAACTTCCTGAAGACAGGTATGACAAAATAACTCATGAATTATTCATTAATGTTTGTTGCAGTGATATAGTAGAATCATTTCTTCAAACCCTTCATGAAACTGGATGTGACTTTACAAATGGATTCCGATATTTGAACAAAATTGATCTGCAACAGCTTCAAAACCCTGAGTAAGATTTTGACAATAGATAGGACCAATAATTAGTGATGTAATGATGATGTAATGATGATGTAATGATGATGTAATATGATGTAATATGATGATTAGTGATGTATAGTGATGTAATATGATGTTTAATGATGTATAGTGATGTAATATGATGATTAGTGATGTAATATGATGTTTAATGATGTATAGTGATGTAATATGATGATTAGTGATGTATAGTGATGTAATATGATGTTTAATGATGTATAGTGATGTAATATGATGATTAGTGATGTAATATGATGTTTAATGATGTATAGTGATGTAATATGATGATTAGTGATGTATAGTGATGTAATATGATGTTTAATGATGTATAGTGATGTAATATGATGATTAGTGATGTAATGACGATATGTATATTCCATATGTAGACATATAGAGAGTGTACAAGAATGTCTTATTCAGGAATGTGCCACACCCACCGCCCTTGCTAAGTCGTTTAAACCAAAAATGTCAATGCAGTACGTTGCTATGTATATATTATATGTATATACAATGGTGTATGTATATGAGTGTATTAGAGAGAGAATATGTAATCTCAGATCATATACACATTCCTCTTTTAGTCAACTAGTAATGTTTCAAGCATTACAGAGAGAATCTCCCATGCTGTTGCTTCAGCTGGGAATAACATCTGAGTTTATGGATAATGAGATGAAGAAGATTACTGAAATAGAAAAAACGAAGGTCTTGTATTTAAACATATTAAATGAAACTATTTCATTTTTTGATTATATCTTGTCATTATAGAAAATGAACGCAGAAGAGAAGATAGAGGCTGACAGAGGTCTGTGGATGAAATGGTTTCGTATGTATGTACAAAGATTACTGCAGGAGATTGAGGGAAATGATGTCTCACAGATCATGGAGGTACTCCTCTATACAATATCAGAAGCACATGAATGCAAGGAGCATACATCAGTTATATACAGATGTACGCTCCTTTGTTCATGCACTCTTGACATGTGATTATATACTATTTTATTATATTGGATAAACCTAGATACAAAAAGAGAGACTGGAAATCATGAATAAGTCTAATCCAAGGTATAAATAGATGTATTATGGGAGGATGGATAGATATATACATTTGTATCTATGAATATAATTATGGTTAATGAATAAATATATGTTGAAGAGCATGACTGTGGATTGATCTATACAGAATGTATTTTATAATTAGTAGTTCTGTTTATATTATTTATTATTATTTGTAGGTTCCTGTTGAGAAATTATCTATTACAGGATGCTATAGAGCTAGCTGAAAAGGGAGATTATACTGAAGTAAGTATTAACAAAACGTTTATAGAAATAGTTCTAACTATCTATATAATATTTAGGAAGATGAAATTATAAAAATCATTTGTTTTCTTTTCCTGTAAAGGTGGATAGATTACTTAAGCTATCACATAATCCGTATTCTGAAGAGCAGTCTACAAAAGATTATGATGAAGAGACGTCACAAAGAAACGATGGTGCAACAGGTGTTGTGTCCAATGAAACATGTTTGGGCAAGTATTTCTGTCGTCCACCCGAAGCTGCACTAGACCTATGTGTCACATGATCGTCATAGATACCAGGTAGATTAAATTAATATACTTGTATGTTGCTATATACATTCGAATGAAGTTAAGTGCCTTTTTGGTTCATCATCTTTTAACCCATGAACAAGCCACACCCCTAAACTACCTGTGTGGCCTGCTTATATGGGCACATCAGTTAGCTCTTCGCTGTATCGAGGCTTGTTTTGTATTCTTTCACAGGTGGTTCTAATCTATTACAAGTCACACAATATCAAGGGACTTCTCTCTTTTATATGATAGTTATATCATAACTCCATTTTCATGGAATGGTTTAACTGGATGATGTGATGGCTGTGGTAGTTTTAACAGAATCATCTGACTTCAACTATAACTGGATATTGTATTGTCATAAAATTTTAATTTCAATATTGTTATTTGTATCACTAAAATTAATAATTACGATTAATTCTTGATTTGTAATTCTTGTCAATTACTAAACAAAATATCTATTCTCAAAACTTGCTGCAGAGTCTTAGGTATTCATACATCCCTCACTGCAAAGCATAGATGGGATAACTATAGTAACTATAGTAACTACAGTATTGTCCCAGTGTCTGTCTTTAATTAGTACATTTCAAGCTAATGACATCTGTTCAAAATTAATGTATTGAATTTAAAAAAACTCATAATTACATAATGACTTGTGGTTCAGCATAAGAGGAGCTAATGCATTTGTGAGGTAATATTTTAGCTCCATTGATATATAGTTCATCTTGTATCTCAACATCTTCTCCTAATACTGTTACATTCTCTATACGTACCTATTATATAACAAAACAAATAATTATGAATTCATTTAGTAAGACGAGATATTATGTGACTATACTGTGTAGTCAATTGGTCATCTACGTTTGTATAAGTACATCATTATCGACTGACATGTACATGTTAGTTAGTATGTACATGTACTACAGTACATATACTAGTAATTTACATGTAATGATAACAAGTCTCTCCTTACAGGATTGTCTGCTCAAGAACTTTTAGAGATAGCTATGATATGCATATATAATAATTATATATAACAATCATAGGGATACTTTTCTTTCAGATGTTGAGTAACTAGTAAATCACGTACCCATCTTCCGATAGTGCATTTCCATCCTATGATAGCTTGCTGTATCCAAGCGTGTGATTTGATATGTGTTCCATTCAATACAGTACATTTTGATAAGCACACACCATCTTCAATTACTACATTAGGACCTAACACCACATAGGGACCAATCTTGCAATTGTTACCAACTTTAGCAGTTGGATGCTGCAATGAAATGAAATGGAGATACTAAAATATTATTCTTCATATTTAAGGTGTTCTAAACCTAATAAAGACATCATTATAAAACTCTAATAAAGGTTTCGTCCCAAGGCTATAGTACATGGTCTGATTAGAGTGAATAGTAAAACACATGTTTATATATGTCGAACATGTGGTGTCAGGTGATGAGTTTCAAGCAATCTGATTGGCTATAATATAGTAATAAGCTATAAATATGCACAGAAATTTCAATTTTAGTCTTACCATGAAAACAGGTCCACGAAAATTATCTCCAGAAACTAGTAAATCCGGTTTTGCATGTTTGATATGTGACAAATACAAATCGGTACCTATAATGAAGTCCTTAGGTTGTCCGATATCCATCCAGAACCCTATACATGTATATAGTACATGTATGTCACATGATTGTATCACAACTTACCTTCTAGATCAAATGCACACAATTGTCCATCTGTTGTCATCGCAGGAAAAATTTCTTTTTCAATCGATGTTGGACGAAGCTAAATACATGTACATGTGAATATATGCAACTATACCACAATACACACAAGAAATATATATAAATGATAAAATACACTTCTATACACTACCTGATATTATTACGATAATTACTATCACTGTACTTCCATTGACTACAGATATTTGTTAAGTAAACAAATCACAATACTTGTTAGATAACAATTTATGGTAATACTATACTAAAACTAGAACTAAAGCAGCAAGCAATATCTTCAGTAATGTTATTTATTTAAAACATTAACTGACTACACCAACACACTACGTACTAAATCTAGAAACGGGCCATCACCTACATATATGTATAGCCTTGGTACTAATTTTATACGTAAATATCAAATTTTTGGTCATGGTTCGTTTTTAGACCAAAATATTTAACGTTTCTGATTGGTCCGAAATTTGTTGCAGACTTAGATAATGATGTCCTTATTAAGTGTACAAAATATTTTTGATCAGAAATGTCATTTGTAGGAACTGCGAGCATTTTAATATTCTCTAGAAACTAAAAAAAACCACGAACTATAGTTCATGGTTTGTTTTTAAACCAAAATAGATAACATTACATCTTGTATTGTGTACTGGTTGTGTAACATTATGTTTTATGATATAACAGCATATTATTATTGTATAACTTGGTGCTATAAGTGTTGTAATGTTTAATCATGCGACTACATTTCTGTGATCTGATTGGCTATAATGAACAAACCTCTATTCTCTTCAGTATGTCAGTATTAAATATATACATTCCAGCGTTAATTTTATTAGACACAAAAACTTTTGGTTTCTCAACAAAACGTTGAATTTCTCCAGTTCCTTCAGTATACACTACCACTCCATATTTAGATGGTTCCTCTACTTTGGTAACCTGGTCAACAAAATAGAAATATTTTATCATGTTTGATATCTACTCCCTTATAAGGAAAGTTCACTGATATAAATTAATTATAAAAATTTTAAGTCCAGTTAAAATAACTTTGTGCTATTTATAAACAATTAAATATTAATTTCTACGTGTAACCAGGACACCGCAATCACCTCTTAATTTCAGTACTGAAAACAAGATCAATTTCAAAGGTAAGTTGACACGACGTCATTCTCTTAGTCTCTAGGTACATTTTATATATACATTTTTATCTCATGGAGTATAGAACATATTACTATTATAATATGTATTAAGTGTAATAGTGTATGGACTTGTGAATGATTGTATGTGCATGTACATATATATGTTATTAAATATTTAATAGAGAGAATAGATTATATATGTATATATATAAATTATTATCATGTTTGAAAACATAATATCTACTCCCTTATAAGGAAAGTTCACTTAATTATAAAAATTTTAAGTTCAGTTAAAATAACTTTGTGCTATTTATAAACAATTAAATATTAATTTCTACGTGTAACCAGGACACCAGGACACCCCGCAATCACCTCTTAATTTCAGTACTGAAAACAAGATCAATTTCAAAGGTAAGTTGACACGACGTCATTCTCTTAGTTACATGACGTCATTCTCTCAGTCTCTAGGTACATTTTATATATACATTTTCATCTCATGGAGTATAGGACATATTACTATTTATAATATACATTAAGTGTACTAGTGTATGAACTAGTGTAATGTTTGTATGTGCATGTATGTATATACACATATATGAATATTAGTTATTAAAGAGTATATGTATATATATATATAATAGTTATTAAATATTTAATACCGAGAATAGAGAGAATAGATTATATATGTATATATGTATAATAGTTATTAAATATTTAATAGAGAGAATAGATTATTGTATGTATATATGTATAATAGATTATTTATGTATAATAGTTATTAAATATTTAATACAAAGTATTGTTATAATAGATTATTGTAGCCAAATGGTTAGTCTGTGATGCTATATATGTTAAATTCACAGGTGTCACTATTCATATACTTGAAAATATTTATAAATACACAGCCAAAAGGTTGACGAACCTTTGGTCCAATACAAGGATATATATAATTATATAATATTATATAATTATATACTATATAATACATATTCTGTTCACAGCTGCTAATAGTTGCAATAAATCAAAATTAAGCCAGAGTGTGTTATTTCACTTATCATCATGATATGTCATATGTACATTAGTATTGTTTGAGTTAACTACAACTATAACTAAAACCTCTTTTAGTAAGGCATTTCTACTTTTAGTTAATGAAACTAAATTACAAGTATACAACAATAACTATAACTAACTGAAATACAAATTTGCCAGTAATAGACACTTTTAGTTAGTTAACTAAAACTAAAACCCTTTTAGTAAGCTTAATATTGTTTTAGTTAATTAACTAAACTAAACTTTTGATAAACTAGACATACTATAACTATAATCTCATTATTATCAAACTAAAACATCACCAATATGCATATATTCTGATAGTTAGTTGTACTAGAATTCACAACTTTCTCAAGGATTTAAAAAAGGTGATATTAAAATGCTGAGTGAACTACTCTAATTAGAGTGGAAGGACTGGTGATAATTCTAAATTCGGAAATTATCTTAGCAGAAATGTCCAAATATGGGCATTTATTGCTTACATCAAACGTAACTTCTATTTAGTAAGATATCCACAAAATGGAAGTTACCTCTTAATCTGTCTGGCTTTTACAGGATATTGAAAATATAGTCAAACATCCTTAATAATCTAATTACTCTGATGTCATGTGACTTTGTGATCACCACAAACATAACAAGTAATGTGAACTCAGTGATTGGTCTTTGTCACTCACACCATACATTTGACAGTTTTCAGCTGCAAGACGAGCATGTAACCATGTTTAATGTTTATCAATTGCTATGACATCTATCATTCAAATGTCATGCTATCATTTTATATCATACCAAATCAACAAGTCATGTTTAATATCATGAAGTAAGTAAACTCAGTGATTGGTCTTCATCGCTAAACAATGTATAAAATGGTGATCTTGATAAAAATGTATAGAAACCCATAGCCCAACTGACAACTAATAGCAAATGTACACTTAACATAGGTACATAGAACTGTTAATAAGCTCCTCTGTGCTGAAGCCAGATTTCATTTCAGACATCTACAAACAAAATGAACCTTATCCCATAGTTTTTGTCTGACTTAATTAGTATCAAAACCTTTCACAGGATATTGAAAATACGTCAAACATCCTGTTTAATCTGATTACTGACTCTAGTCATGTGACTGTCTCGTTAACATAATACATTAACCATGACTTAGATAGAAATGAAGTGATTGGTCTTCATTCCAAATACATTTCTTGTTTTAGTGTGTATTGAACATTTAAACTAAAATGATTAGAATTCCTTTTAGCAATGATTTTGACTTTTAGTTAACTAAACTATAACTAAATTACAAGTCTACTGTATTAACTATAACTAACTAAAATGAAAATTGGCCAATAATAGGCACTTTTAGTTAGTCCATTAAAACTAAAACCCTTTTAGTAAGATCAATATTATTTTAGTTAACTAACTAACTTTATTTATAACTATAAATAGTGCTAAACTCTCACAATATAGCTACAACTAAAAGAAGTCATTATTGTCAAACTAAAACAATACTAAACTTGAAATGTAAGTATTGGAAATGAGGATATAGGGAGGAAACAGTATTCTTATGATTGCTTTATCAGTTTTCTGATGCAAAAACCCTTAACTAAAATCTAATTCTTATTTTATCTTTGTTTAAGCTCTTGCAGTGGGATTTCAGCTACAGGAGCTGAGTCTATAAGGTGCTTTCTTTCTATTATATCATCAGTACTACCACAGAGCAGGATGTTTAGTTAGAGAAGGGAAAGTATTGGATCATGTGAAGCACACATTTCCTGTTGGGATCTGGAAAGATGCTCAATCCAGGAAATTACCTTTAGGCTCTCTGAGGTTGCTTCAGAAGGCTTGTAGCTGAGATGTTGCTGCATGTTGAAATATATTTCGCCTGAAGTCTAGGGACACAAGTTAGGGGGATACCGCCCACTACCACTTTATGAAACACTGTACAATAAGCCTAACCAGCAACCAATAGTAAATTAAACACAGGAACACACAGCTGTTATTAGCACTATGTTGAAGCCAGATTTCATTCTTTCACTTCAAAGGGTAAAGTGTGAGAGGCTTTAGAGTTAACACCTCCTTTGTTTGTATTGACATTTCAGCTTAATAAACAACAAATACCACATATACATGTTAGGTTACAATATAGAGGATAGTACACTCACAATACCACATATATTGGTTACAAGGTACACTCATATATTGGTTATATACAAGGTACACTCATATATTGGTTACAAGGTACACTCATACATTGGTTATATACAAGGTACTCTCACAATAATTATGATAATTATGCATGCAATTTAGACTACAGCACACATATATAAGATCAGGGGATACAAGACTTAGTGAATCAGCCTGTAAAATAGTATATTGTTATATTACTTACCACAATTGTTCCTTCTTTACCATGTGCTCTGTGAAATTCTACCAACTTTTTGAACGGATAGTTGCATATTATATCACTATTCAGTACAAAGAAGGGTTCCGAATCACATTCTAAGTAACTTCTGGCAAGAGCCAGAGGCCCGGCTAAAAACGAGTGATGAAATCAATGAATGCAATGGCAACAGAAATTGCATTTTCCTCTCTTGTGGTTTATTTAGCTATTAACATTCATTCTCTATGGGATACTACAAACAACACACCTCTTAACTATGTATCATTTATATCCTAAACCCATTTCGGCAGCCACACCCCCACTTTAATTGTAGTTTATATTACATTACTGAGACATAATGAACATCGAAAGATTGTCGTACCTGTCCCTAGTGGTTCTTTCTCGTGAGATAAAGATATTTTAATGCCAAGCTGAATTTTAAAAAATACCAAACCATAAATAAATATTAGGATTAACGAAACGTTTTCTTACAGTTTCTTCTTGCACCTTCATTTCTTTTTCCAACTGATCTGCCTGATAGCTGACAGCAAGGATGACATGTTTCACACCTGCCTGAAGTACATACGAAACATAGTCACACCCCCCTTTTAATAAGTCTTACTTGGACTAATGCTTCCACCTGATGTAATAAAATCGGCTTATTTGCAAATTCCACAAGTGGCTTGGGCACTGAAAGAGTCAATGGACGCAATCTAGTTCCAAATCCACCAACTAATATAAGAGCTTTCATCTTCCAAACGTGTCTTACCACCGCATATTTTCCGTTGTTTATCGTGGCGAGAATTGCCTGAGGTTACGCGTAATTACATTCATTAGGTAATTTCGGAAGATCAAAGGGCTTTGGTTCTATCTCCTTGCAAACTCCACGTGTTTTGTTCATAGTATGGCAGTTGCATCCCCTGCTAATGGGCTACAGGAAGATGTCCTCCTAGTCATTAAATCCCCTGAAGGTTTTAAAATTAAGAGATCGGAGCTTTACGAGTCAAGCAGACCCACCTAGATCTGTATTTAAACAGTATGGCCGGTAACAATACTAGTGGGCAAGACTCCAGACTCCCTGGCGCCAGAGAACAATTTCCTAATCAGGATACCCCTACGACATCAAAAAGCGACCTATCAAGTGCAAGTTATAAAAGGAAGAAGCAACGCAGGTCTGGTGCACTATCTCAAGGTGAGCAGTTTTGTTTGTGTGGATGGTTAGAAAACAGTGATGTTTATATCTTCTGGTGCATATCCAGTACTACTTTTGCAAGGTGGGGAATTGCTATAACTATAATAACTGTAATAAATTACTACATTACCTTTATTATTGATGTTATTGTATGTATAATTATACCCTGGATTTACAACTGTCATAATTATTATAAAAATTTTATAATTATGTGATTAAGGTGAGGCTATAGATTTGTCACCTGTTATATTGATGCAAAGATCAAAACAAGTCAATTTGTAGTGACAAAAGTGATAATTTATCAGCATTGTATAGTACTATGTGTAAACTGGGATAACCTTAATAATTAGGTATCCAAGCATATCAATGTTACTGTTATTGACTTATGTGGTAATGTAATCATAATTATCAATATGAAATATTTGTGTCAAAATAGTTCACAGCCCTATTCCCTGTGTGTATAGAAAATGTCCGAATAAGAAATGTAATTATATGGTTAGAAAAAAGAATTATATACCCCTCCTCTTATATTACTAGTTTATACTTGTACATAACATTTTCCATATATGTTACTAAATATTGCGACTAGGGAAGTATTTTATTTGACGGTCAATGGTGACTGAGTGGTTTGGCATTCAGTTATTCACTGAAGTTATGCAACACCGATCAGGAATATTAATATGATGGGAATGTTTGATGTTGCAGGACTAGGATTACTGGGCCCAGCTGTACCCTCAAATGTGGGCCTATACTTTGGGTTGTTCAAAAAATATAATATATATACATTTTTTGTGATGTCAAAACTAACTATGACTAAACTAAAAGTACTGTATTTAACTAAAACTAAATTAAAACTAAGGTCAATATTAGAAAAATTTCTTTGTTGAGCCTAACAGCTTAATAGATTGGAGAACAGTGTCTTTTTCAAGAGGTATAACTGTTACTTATAATTATAATTATTATGATGTAGGTTTTGACATCAACCGATTCATTATTCATAATGATATAATTATATAAAACTACAGTAAAATAATGCATGAACATTAGTATTTGCAAAGACCCTCCTCTCTGTGATTAAAACTATGCTCAAATTCTAAGTACTAAAGACATTTGGTATTTAAGTTTTAATGATTTTATTCACACATGCCTGGCTTCTTATACAAATAGAATACAACACTTAAAGGAGATACTATGATTTAGACTTGTACAACTACATGGTGCACAGTACATGATTACACTTTTTACACATTTGTAAACTAAATTTTAATGTGTCCATGTAACTATATGCCCAAGGATATTTAGAGTGGTGTTTGGATTCTAACTTCCATTCAGTGCTGTGTATCCAGTTTATATTTCATTCAGTCTCAGCAGCCTATATATGTATTATCTAAAAGGTATTTAATTAGTAGTTAATTCATGATGAGTTGGTGGTTATTCCTGACCAGTGCCAACCAGTGTGGGCAGAACAATGATTATTATTATAATTATGTTAATAATAATAGTTATTTGTGCAGCTTATTTACCTGGACTTCTTTATCCTTTCACTTTTTTTTTGTTTTTTTTGTATGTAATTCTTCTATTGATATATATACAAGGTTCGCATATAAATATTTTAAAAAATGTACACTCAGTAATTTTAGGATACACAATGCCACATGATCTAGAACACTTGTAAAGTATTGACATGAGGATTCCATTATTGGGTACTACAAATGAGCTTATGAAAATATTATTATTTGATAATGGGAAAATGAGTACTACACTACAAAGTCCAGTCATCTCCGGTAGTGTTATCATAATATGTGGTTGCTCCCCTGTGAGGTCAAAAGGTGGGAGTATGATAGGATTCCGAACTGAAACCCTTGAGAGGAGGGTGTAAATTGGGTCTGTAGTAACTATGTCTATATAGCAAAGGTGTTGATCACTTTTAATTGAGCCAAGCAGGTATGAGCTGTCACATAGGTATGTAGTTCTATACTTTTATAGATAGTCTAACTTAATTTACAGAATTTCATTAAATAATTGTACGGCCAGTTAATGCTATTGATACCTATGCTATTGTCACAGATAGAATCTACTATGCAGTTGGATAATTGTCATTAGCAAGCGAACAAGCAAACCATCAGTAATAATTTGTTGGGAGATAAATCAACTCTACCTCAGTTCTAGGCCTAAGGCATGCAGGACCCTAGAATGCCCATGTTGGAGTCTGTTCTTACTGCAATCATTCTGTTGGTGTCAACACCCACATCATAATTATAAATATACGATGTTAGACAAATATCTCTAATGTTGACCTTAATGACCTAGTCACAGTGTTGCCTTGGTGATAATTATGATCAAAGTAGTTTGATATGGCTAATTGAATAACATGTGTACACCAATCAGCTAATGCATTTTATATGTACTGAAGCTATATAGAGAAGGATTGACTGGATTGAAACTAGCCATGTTTACTGTGTCTATATAATTATGTTTGATCTATTCCCCAGATAATGTCTGGCAGTTAAAAGCTATAAACAGACGTGAGAGAGACAGCTAGCTGTCAGACATTTTTAAGTCTTTTCATTTGCTTACTGCAAAAATAGAATTCCTTATGGTGTACTAATGTTTATGAATACCCCTGGAGAATCTTATTCTTGAAACGTATATATTTTTCATCAGTTGCTGTTATTACTGTAAAGAATGACATGACTGTACTACCTGTAATCATAAGATTCCTTGTAAATTAAAAATTATTACTGTTACTGATTTTAATCCATTCTTTGCTCATCTTTCATGCAGACCCAGGATCGGGTACTTCATACTTAACAAGTCATGTTACTTCCACTCTCGGCCAGACAGTTCCTGACCCTTCCTCCAAGAAAGGAAAACGTACTCAGTTCACACCTAGCCAGATTTATCAGCTTGAACAATTGTTTAGAGAAAATAAATTTCCTGGCTCCAAGGAAAGAGAAAGAATTGCAAAAGAGCTAGAATTATCTGCTAAACACATACAGGCAAGTTTTTCTTATATTTAGTAGTGTTGTTTTAGTTTAGAAATTTAGTTTTAATTTGGTTTTAGTTAGATATTCATCAATCACAATATTTTTAGTTTAGTCCTGGTTAGTTTGACATCACAAAAAATAGTATCTGCTAAGTTTGTTTTCAAGTTACAGTCCAGAATAAGACAATGGTTGACTTACATAATACATGTTTCAATAAAATTACAGATGATAATAGTTGTTTCTTTTAGTTAACTAACTAAAACTAACTAACTCTTGTTAGTGATTGAAGAAAACTAGGTTTGCAGACTAATAAGATTAGATAATGAAAATCAAATTAGTGAACCACTGAGTATCAATATCTGTGACTATATATTCCATGACTACAATGCTGCTACATACATACATACTTGAAGTAATCTATCACATGTCTGATATAGTTTCACACTCATTCATTTTTTAAAATCAACACATTCTTGAATATCTGTAAATCAACAGTATTTTAATATCAAACAAAAGCCACAAGAATATAATTAAAATATTCTAGTATATATTACATATATTCTTAGCATGCAGTCACTGTGTGCTAAGAGTCTAAACTGCTCTCTCTAATTAAATCAACACTTGATGATTATGAACAGATGTTAGATGTTCATGCATGGAGATCAAGAAATTATGGCTAATTAAATTTAGATCACTGTCTGCATAGTTTACAATTAAACCTAGCTTTCTGGGGATTTCACTATTTCCAATTTATTCAACTGAAGATGTAGGTTATCTTAATAATTAAATCAAGGTATATCTCATTATTAGTTTCTTCTTGGAGTTATAGTTATGTAGTTATGTAATTTTCCAGTACATTGAATGCACTGCAGCAATCTTAATAATCTAATATTACATTTTGTCTCTTCATATGATTATAGGTATGGTTTCAAAATCATAGAGCTAAGCATAGACGAAAGGAGAAACGCAAAGCAGCCACTAAAAAAGTGTTAGTACCTCTAAAACCACCTTCCTTCTGGCCAGCAAATGTTCCATTTGATTCCTCAATATCCAGTGCAAGTACCAAACACAAAACCTGTGAGTAGATACATGTACTAGATAGATAGATAGAATAATGCATGCATTTTTATTTATTTTACTTGTATAGTATTATTGTCATAATAATTATTGTTTAATGCTTTCATGCAGTAAAACCAGATGAATCTACAGAAATAGGTGCTGAATCAATAGACAAAGACTCAGAAACACTTTCTTCTACAACAGGTAGGGATGGCAGCAGTAGTCCTTCTCTTTCTACTGTTTCTGGAGATTTGTCTGGATCTACATTAGATCAGTCAAGTTCTAGTCCTAAAAAACTGTCTGCTTATCCCCTCTCGCCTTCTTCTCCACTTCCTACTCCTCATGCTCCTTCTAGAAAACAATCCTCTTCTTTTGGTCCCATCTCTCCTACACCTACATCTGATAGCAGTACTCCTAGTCCTGTACAACCACAGTTGACTCAAATACAAAATTCTCCTACATCTAGTACTACTACAGCAAGTCAAGTATATGTGGAAGATCCCTACCTCATGGAAACTGGTGATCCTACAAAGAGTCTCCCAATGTCCGAGTTTTCTCCTCCAATATTTGCTCAATCTCCAGTATACTTGTTAGATATTTTGAATGATCCCGATCTTGCATCAATCTTGTCGGATCCACTACCTTCTGCTCAAGAAATCTCGGTGACAGGTATACTACCCTCTCCAACTGAAGGTGTTGAATTTGGAAATCCATTCCCTAATCCAAATCCTACTTTATTACCTCGTCATCCCATACAGCATGTAAGGCCACCTTTATTTTATCAAAATCCTGAAATTACTGTTGGATATGGGTCCTCACATCTTACTCGGCCTCATTTCCAACCGATTCCAAGACCACACCTTCCTCCATTCTCAGTCTCTCAGCTTCCTCCTCAGCCAATGGTCCCTTCCTCGCAATCTACCTCTTTACATCGAAATACACAACTTCCTAATCTAAGTGTGCAGCCGTTAATACAGCCACATCATTCTTCTTTACCATCACCCTTACAACCTTCTTTCATAGAACTATATCCATCGAATTCACCATTACTGGAATCATCTTCTGGACATTTTCTATATAATTCACCACCTGCTTACACCTCAACTCCATCACAAAGATTTCCTTTATTACACACTCCATATCTCCCTCAAATTAGTATGCAAGACTCTTCATATGTGGCATATGCACATTCTCAAAGACCAACGCATCTTCATCCTTTACCATCTCAAAGCATACAACCTCAAAGTGCACAAGTTCAACAAGCACCATATCATCCGACATTTCCTCCACACTCTATTAACTATCCACAAACAACTCTTCCTTCACCAAACACTTTAACACAACAAAACCACCCTCACCATCAAAGATAACGCAACAGTATTACTACAAGGACCCCTCCAGCAAAATTCAATATTTCTATTTATTTTATCCATTTGATATTGGATATATATAATTCAGTACTATATAGAGAAATAGATTTATTACTTCATATAACAACTATAATTATTATTATTGTGTTGAGTTACAGGTTATAAGTATTTAATGAATCACAATTATAGATTAGACAATGTCACTTCAAAAATTCTTTTTCCAACTCATTTGCAAGTCTCTTATTTCCTAAATCTTTAATAGCACGAATAAGTACTTCCCAATACACTGTGTCAGGATTTTCCATCCAGTAATGTATTGTATCAGAAAGATATTTAGCAAAGGGGTCTCTGCTATCAATTATATCTATATCTGTTTTTGATAAGCCTAACATTAGACCAAAGTTAGACCACTCAGGCACACATTCTTTTAGTTGCTGTTCTACTGTTGCTGAATCGCATTCAACTACAATGGAAAATAGAGTATAGATAGATACAGTAATATGAGTGTATACTAAGTTGTTAACTAACTTGGACCTTCCCCATGCATTCCTTTGATGGACATGGCTAATCTTATATTCCCAATTGATTTCAATGCTTCACATACTGTATACCATGTATAATTATCCTGCTCCTTAAATAGAGCAAGCAGTTCAATGAATTTTTTGTTGAGACTTTTACCAGCAGGACGAGATTCAATGTTCCTGTGAGTTTTGTAATATGAACATTATTGAATAAATACAGTATTGAGTGAGTGGAAGATAGTAGAGCGAACAAATATTATAATAATGAGTATGGATATTCATACTTGAGTACGTCAAGTTGTATATCAAGTTGTATTCCCAACATCATCCACTCTGGTACCAATTCTGATAACCTCTTTAACAACTGAGCTGGAGTAAGAGTAACTAAAAAAAATACAATATTTATCATATGGATTATATTCTACATGTATAGTTTAATAAACAATCAAATTTACAAGATTACTTGGAGTTTGACTTGAAGCCATGGCAGTTTAGTCGTGGTCATCAAATAGGCGTGGTCTTTAACTGACTTGGCCACGCCCACCTAATTAATAGTACTAGGTACAGGTCATTGAGGTCAAGTCATTATGTCTGATCAGCCTAAGGTTCCAGGTAAAGGGACTATATATTTCTAAGTATTTATTTTATTCTTCTCCATAGTCTCAGATACTATTACACTGAAGGGTCTACAGAAACTTTTGAGTTGTGAAGCTCATAGGTGGTTTCAATTGGGATTTCAATTAAAAATTCCGTATGAAGAACTCAAAAAAATAGAAAATAGTGTCTGTAGGACACCAACAGACTGTTTTCGTGATGTTGTGGAATGGTGGTTGAAAAACACATCTGATGAACAAAGAAAGTGGAAGGTGAAATGGCATTTCATTTTTTCCAGTAAATATGTTGGTTTTTGTGTAATTTGATGGTTGAACTTACCTCATCACTTTTAATCTCATTGATCAGATACTATAATCCTGAAGATTTTTTATATTAATCATGTATTTATTTACTAAGCTAAGTTAGCAGCTGATTCTGTTAGAACCACGAGTATTTTAATATTCTGTCGAAATTCGAATTTTACCCTGAACTATAGCCTTGGTACTCATTTTTTGATTAGAAAAAAAATCATTTCAGATTGGGCAAAAAATGCTTCTAGAGTTAGATAATGATATCCTTGTTAGGTTTACAAAGTGGTTTTGATCAATAATATTATCTGTTAGAAATGTGAGCATTTTAGTATTCTCTCGAAATTCGAATTTTACCCTGAACTATAGCCTTCGTATTGATTTGCAAACTCATTCATTTCAGATTGGGCCCAAATGTGTCCCATAGTTAGATATGATGTCCTGCCTGGATAGAGGCAGAAGAGTCTGAGGCAATGGCAGACTATTGTGTCATATCACATTCATCATATCTTGAGAAACATACACTCTCTGTACTGTACTTGTGTTTGTGTTATGCTATAATGATATGAGGAATCCAAACATGTATCAAGACTCTACAGTGTCTTCCATACATCTCTTCAGTCCATCAAGAGATTCATTGAACAGAACTAATATATTATACTCAGGTAATCTTTGAGGCATTGGAGGATATTAATAAGAAAAGACTAATGAGATCCCTAGAAGCAAAGCATTCTCCTGATATGACTGGTTAGTATAATATTATAGAGAAATTGTTCTCATTGTAAAGTGTTCTACTATTGCTGTCGGAATATACCGACATGTTGTATATCACGATATGTCATATTTTGAAAGGGAATCTTACTCTTAAACTGTATTCATAATAGCAACTCATAAGTATCTTTTAAAAGTGATATAGTAAATATACATTACTTACTTAATGGTTATGTCATGACATATATCATATGACGAAGTACAAGTGCCTTATGACATGGCTAATATAGTCCCTGTGTCCTTTGACTGTACATACTCAGCACATCTTTATGAAGATATTATACTACATAGGCATGGGGCCAAATATATTGGTACTTGCACTTAAGTACAATACATGTACTTGGCCCTATGCAGACTGGATTTATTCACCTACTTAATAAATTATGATAATTCTCCTTTAGTTGACAAAAATGCTGCTCTGGAGTTAGTTAACCTTTTGAAAGATGCTGTACCTAACTGGTATATGTTTGGTCAGTCTTTGGAGGTACCACGAGCAGTTTTAAAAGAATTTAAAGATGACAAAGGTATAGGCCAGTGCTTCAGTGATATGTTGGATACATGGCTGGAGAAAGAAGCTACCTGGAATGATCTTGTTGAAGCTCTTGAACATGTTGGCAACAAAGTACTTGCTCGAGAAGTTGAGAACAAATACATCAAGGCAACAATAGGTATACATAGCAATACCAAATGAATTGATAGTTCATACTGACCTAAAATAATATGATATTGTTAGTACACTTATTAAAGCCTCACTCAACAGTAAATGATGCTTACAATATTAGCCAATAGTCCAATACCATTAATTATGCCTATGGAATGAAGGAATCTAACCATTATATGACTGTTTGTCCTTCATTCATCTATCATTATCTCTATTTTCATAGCTGTTGATCCACAACAGACAGAACCACTATGGCATGCTGGTTTGGATGAATCAATACTAACAGGTTAGTATACAGTATTGTTTTAGTTAACTACTACACAAATAATGAGAGCTAGGGCTGAGGCAAGCAAACAAGATCAGAGAGTAGTTGTAGACATGTAACTTGCTTAGGCTCACCCCGATATCTAAAACCCTTTATTGTCATTAATTAGGTATATATAACTACCTGATGTATTGATCAAGTATTATTATCAATAAGCCATTTTCTTGCTTTCTCTCCAGAAGAGGATGACTACTTTGATGTCCTAACAGCAATAAATACAGTCACAAAATGGGAAGACCTTGGTTTGGCATTGAAGATAGAGCCTTATAAGCTTGAAGAAATAAGAAAGGAAAATCGCGAGATAACAGAATGTCGTAAACGAATGCTGGTTTGCTGGTTTAGGGAGGGACTGGCATCATGGAAGAGTCTTTGTCTTGCATTGGACCATGACCTGGTCGGTGAGAGACACCTTGCAAGAAGTATTGCACGAAAAATAAAAGGCACTCAGCAACCATTATCACTACCTATTACAGTGAGTAATAATAATGACTGCGACAAGATGATTGGAAACAAAGGAACAATGACTTCACCTGAAATTTGTAATAATCCTCATAATGATCAAATTCGAAAAGCATATAGCACTAACTCCAGTAGGACATCCTACATGGACACCACCTCCAGTGGGACATCTGGTTCAAGTGGTTATCAACAAGTATCTACCTCTCAATCTCCTTCTGAATCAATGGATAAACAAAGAGAGGAATCCCAAAGTATGTTCCCAAAGCCTATGGAAACATCTCCTATGGAAGGCCAGTTTAATCCTGAACGTGAATATCGTAATCTACCAAGAAATCAAACTCTGCTAATGAGCAATAGCACTGGATATCAACAATCATCTCGTTCGTCTCAGGTATCTGAAGGAATGGAAACACAGAGCAGTGTAGAGAATATTAGTCATCCTCATGCTGTACAAAATGCAACACTGACTCATGCTTATTATCCTCCGGGTCACTACCAGTCAAGAAGTAGAGTTGATTTCGTCACGAGGTTGTCTATGCCAAATCCTACCACAACAAATCTTCAGTCGCAGGATAGTGGCAGTGGTACCATTCAATTTCCATCCCCGTCTCCTCAAAATCTAAGTCCAGTACCATCAGCACCAGTAGGAGTATCAAGAAATGATAGCAAACCTAATCTTCACAATTCCAAAAACCCTGTACAAAAATCTAAACCACAACCTCCTCAACAGATGAAAATAGAGGGAGAGGAACACAGTGAACCAAATATTCCTCATCCACAATCTGTTGAATCTCTGGGAACATCTCATGCTCTGAATCCTAATAAAGCAGGCCATCGCAATGCACCCATAGATCCGCATGTTGCTCATTTCCGAACGACAGTTCCTCAAGAGTCTTCCTCCTCCCAAAGTCCACTACCAAGTGCTCCACCGCAATCAGAAATGGTAGGGGGGAGGGGATACGAAGGATATAATGTAATTAACAGCACATCCAACTATGCCAATACAGGGATAACTGAACATGGTGATAACACAGACAACCCTTTCAATTAGAATTATTACTTGTGACAGATTATCTGATTTTCCATTAAGAACGTTTTGTGTGATTTGATATTATTAAATGTAACTTATATTAAAAATATGTTTTAAAATCATAATCATCATTAGAAGATTCAGGTGTATTGAAGACATCACCTCTACCTTGCTCGCTTTTCTTTAATATCTTGTCATGTTTGGGATCCATTGTCACCACAATATCAATATCCTACAATACGAAAACACAATAATTTAAAGAAACAGCGTCATATTTATCTCTACTTGTATATATACTAGCAGACAAACAATTCATCATTTCTAATTTTTTTTATTCAGGTTTGTCAGAATTTAACACACTTGAGGTGCAATATCTTATCACGTGTAAAGTTACAAGTTTAGAGCATATTGTACAATAGATTAATATACATTAATGATTGATACCTTTTCCTGTTCTTGCATCTGTTCTTCCTCATCGTCTTCGTCCAGTTCTGAATCCTAAAGGAACATGAATTATTAAAAGTCTTGTAGCAATACAATACAATAAAGAATACTCACACACATAATACATGTAGTATCAACTTGTTTAACAAACTACAGTTCACAAAACTTTTGTTATAGTAGACTTACCATATTCTCTATCAACTCATCTTCCTCCTCTAACTCCTCCATGATTTCTGCTGCTTGTTGTACTGGTTCACTGTGTTCCAGTACCAACGTCTTCTCCATTTTATCCAAGAGTCCTGATAAATGCATAAATGCAAGGCAGTGTCATATGATTGTAGGAATACATACATGTATATCATATATGTATGGTGAAGACGATATCCTAGGCCTTCATTTAGGAAGTTTTTTTGAGGGAGAAAAATGTATAGAGGTATTGTTCTATATCTATTGGTTACTAACTACCAAAGGAGGGTAAGATTCTAGCAGAGGACAAATGCCCTATATCCCTCCTAAACGAAACACTGTAGATCAGTGTTTTTGATAAGCTCATATGGTGCGCCATTGGCCCAATGAACTTCTTATTTGGCACTGCACAGCTTCTCTTTGGGCTAGTGGCACAGTTAATTATGATTATATTGTCACTAATAGCATTAACTATTTGTTAATTGGCTCAAGATGTATTCCCAATGGCACACACACTAACCATTGTTGAGCCAATTTGGCCCATGATTCAAAATTTATCAAAAACTATGCTGTAGATACTAACCTAATAAAAGTTTATCTTCCTCTTCTTGAACTCCAGTCTATATTATATATACACACAATGATCACTATATGCTATATGTACATGTACATGTATGTATATATGTATATGTACATGTATATAATATCATAATATACCATGTCAAACGCTTTTCCCCATTCTTGTACAATCTCTGCAGAGATGTGAGTTGGTAATGTTTGTTGTTCAGGAGGATGAGTATAGAACTTAATACGACCACTAGAATGCCAACAAGAAAGTACATGTACATGTACATGTACATAGTACTACATACATGTACATACACTAACTTCCTAATACATGTACATATATGGACTACATAGTACATACACTAACTTCCTAATACATGTACATATCCATACACACGCACACACAGACCATTTACCTGTTCCAGTCATGTAGAACTACACGAGCAGCTGGTTCAATATCTGGAATACCACCTAACATACGGTAAAATAATATTTAAATCTTTTGGACAAACAAGTAAGTTACATAATTTACCTTTCTTCAGTCGGCCAATCTTTCTAGCTAGGAGAGAAAGGAACTCAATTGTATCATTATAATCAGGTACACAATAATGTTTTACAACATCAACACTGTCACATCTCCTCAAGATAGCTTCCACCGGAGTAACAACATCTGTTAGTGACTCTACCTACAACACATAATTATCCTCATTATTTATTCATTGATAACACTTCCTGTTACCTTGACACAGTTACGCAACGCCACCACTGGATCGTCCGCAGCTCCGCCCATCAGAATTAAACCAGGACTATCTAAAAGCTTGATATGTTTGTCTAACTGAATTTCTTGCATTGATCTATCATGTGATAATCATGTGATTATAATATACATCAAGAAATAATTTCATACTCTTATCACATGATATTAAGTAATTCATGTGATATATCACATGATACCTTGTCACTCCTGGAGTAGATCCTACAGTACATACTCTATTCCTCTTCAAACTGTTAATTATGCTGCTCTTTCCAACATTTGGCAATCCTACATGTATAGTATTAAAAACTCAATTATAATAAGTTACAATTATTTTACATTTAATTACTGACCTACAATTCCCACTGTAATAGAGGTTTTGATATCAGCATTACGACAGTAGTTCCCAAGTAGTTTCATGAGAACTTCAGCTCCTAAAGAAACAGATGATTTCTCTAATGAGGTAGGACCTGAACCCAACGGAAACCTTT
Source organism: Petrosia ficiformis (assembly GCA_947044365.1). Classification (NCBI taxonomy): domain Eukaryota; kingdom Metazoa; phylum Porifera; class Demospongiae; order Haplosclerida; family Petrosiidae; genus Petrosia; species Petrosia ficiformis. The sequence goes on along the minus strand of OX345644.1, from coordinate 6,612,100 downwards.
TACGAGACTAGTGAATAAATAGATGCAGTATTGAATGGATAGACAGACAAATAGACACATTACTAACTAGATTATGTTTTTGTGTTTGAGTGCTGGCCTTGAAAGCAACAGTTGGAAATTCATTTCGTAAATACTTCAACCACCTCTCAACATTCTCACGAGGTACTAGGTCTAAACAAAGCATGTAATATTCACAATGTAACAGAAATAAAATCACTAATAATTCTTTGCTATTAAATTAATCCTGATGTTTGCTGTCCTTTTTGTCAGCAGCTAGCAGTAATAGTTTACAAGTTCTTGTAGCCCTGTCTTTTGATTAGCCAAGACCCATAAATTTTAAAAATATGTATTTAAGGTTTCAAAGTGAAGAACAGCTCTACTTCAACAAATGAAATCATTTGTCATATGATGTCACACTCACCTATTTTATTGAGTACCAATATTAATTTTTTATTAGTACCTGAAGCCAAAACAGTTTGTTCCATCTAATAATAAATAATGAAATAACGAATGTATGTACATGTACATGTATGCATGTACATGTATGCATGTACATGTATGTATTACTATGTATGTATGTATGTATGTATGTATGTATGTATGTATGTATGTATGTATGTATGACTGATTTTTTTCTAATTGTTTCAGATTGAGCCGAAACTGTTTCTAGAGTTAGATAATGATGTCCTTATTATGTTTACAAAGTGGTTTTGATAAATAATATTATCTGTTAGAACCATGAGCATTTTAGTATTCTCTCGAAATGCTAATTTTACCCTGAACTACATGTATACTATATGTATGTGTAATGTCACATGCACTGTATCTAGAGTACCTCAAAACATCTACATCCAAGAGGATCTCTAGCATCAAGAACCTCAAGAACAACATCCGAGACTTCCACAACCTGAATACACAATGTACAGTAATACTAAAAACCAACAAAAGCATACAAACAAGATTGAGATGGTACCTTAGACTAACTACTTCCATATAACAACTCTACATTAGAGTACAAGTAAAGCATATAGCAACTATACTTATGTGTTGTTTCTATGATTATTTGGTTTTGACATCTCTACATGCTTTTTCAATGTACATTGTATTGTACAAGCTGTACTGTATGATTATTATTGAATGATACATACACATGTACCTTTCTGAATTCTTTGTAATAAGCTTTTACAGAAGCATCTGTGAGAAAGGTTAATGTAAGTATAACTATATGTATATCATGTACTAACCGGTCTTCAAGTGAGTCTTTTTTGCAGCTACTTCCATAAATTCCTTTATTTGTTGCTACAAACAGAACAGCTCATCAGTTGTCATGGTAACTTGATAATCACTCACCTGTTTCTCAAATATTTTAGTGCGTTTTTCAGCATCATTTTGTAATCCATACAAGCTTCTTTTCTTTGCCTGCTCTTTCTTCCTGGCCTCTTTTTGCCTCTTCTTTTCTTCCTCATTTTTCTCTTTTTTGTCTTGCAGTTGTTTCAGTAGCTGTTCTTTAAATGGATATAGGTTTGGTATACCAGGGTCCTTCTTCAACTCTGAAAACAGGGAATGATGTATAGATAAATAGAGTGATAGATGCAAAAATTAACAAGTTACTGATGAGATAGATTGGTAGGTAGAATGATAGAATGGACCGTGAACTAAAAGTCTTGGTATTCCATTTTTCATTACAAAAACAATTGTTACAGATTGGGCCGAAATGTTTGTTAGAGTTACATAATGATGTTGTTAGGTTTGTAAAGTGGTTTTGATCAATTATATATATTATCTGTTAGAACCATCTGCATTTAATCGTCTATCCAAATACTAATAATTGGACCCTCAACTATATATAGCCATAGCACTCATTTATTAAACTAGAAAAACAATGGGAGCGAATGTTTTCCTGAGGTACATAATGATGTCCTTACAAGTATTTGAGATTAAAAAATTGTACGGAGAAATGTTCCACAGATTATTATTCTCTAACACCACCTCATTACAATTATTAGTATTAGTATTTATAAGGAACTTATATTCGTGAGCCTTGATACTATATAAGGTACAATTCAACTAATTACTGGGGTATGTTTAAGAAGACTAAACGAGTAATCAAGTAACTCACTTCTTTTTTCAGAGCCATTTTTCCTTGCTTCTTTCTTGAGCTTCCGTCTGTGTTCTCTAACTTTTCTTTCAATCTTGTACCTTTTAGCAGCAGGTATTCGTTTACTCTGCCTCTCTGGAAAGTACAAACCACATTTTACATAATAATAATAATAATAGAGTAAAGTGTGGACTACTAGACTCACTTTTCTTCACCATCTCACAAAGTGCTAACACGTGGTCTAAAAGGTGGGACACGCCCATTTTTAATTAAAAAATAAAAATAATCATAGTTTTTATGCTATATATAATAATCATTACTTTAAATCAATAGTTGGTCTACTGTTAGATTTCAGTAACACTAATTCAGGAGGTAGTTCACCAGTATAGCCTCTAATAAATGGTAGTCCAGTTCCAACACGAGATTTATAATCTAAATATTCCTGTCCAAAAAAATGAATAAGCAATTCTTCCTCAGTCTCGATCCTATCTTTAAAGAAGTGCCAAACTGTGGCAATGTAAACTACTAAACACACGGGATTACAGAGAATTAACTGAGTCCCAGTGCTCCAGTAGAACCAGCCAACATAAGATGGATGGCGAAAATATCTGTACACTCCATATGTGATTAGCTGATGATTATATCGTTTGTAGTACTGTACATTATGTGTAAAGTTTGTCATTGCTGTAAACATGGCCAATTTACGCAAAAACTCTCCACTTATTACAAGAATTAAACCCACTGCACATATAAACCAATATGATTTTAACCATGGGATGAAAAATAGTTCGACAGCATATTCAATCCAACTAGCAACAGCTGCGATACCATACTCCATACTGTGATTCAAAAGGAACGAGCTCAGAGAAAGTGTTTGAGGATTGTGAATTGATGTAGCTACGAATTCTGATATATGAAAGAAAGCAAGTACCATCATATACACACCAAGATACACCATCTGTACGCTATCAGTATTATTACGTGTAATAACCATACCAACACCAAATATAAGCCCGACTACATGAGATAACAAAATAAAACGACTTAATTTCACAAACTTCCATAAGCCACTTAATAGTAACATATATACTAGTTGTACAATCACAAGAACTGGTATCGTAATGTGATCAACTATGGCCACCATGGACACAGAGAGGAGGAAACTGAGTATAGCAACTTTTCCTTGAAATACAGGTATGTAGTCTTGAGTCAGCATCTTTAATATGACGGAGAAGCAGGCTTTAGGGTGAGTTAAAAATCTTTGAACTGTCAGAGTTTGGGGGTGTGTCAAATTATTTAATAATTATTAATAAGCTGCATGTTGATATAATTATATATAATTATATAATATATATATATATATATAAATATCCTGGCAACGCCTTAATTGAAAGGATTTCACCTAGTCTTGCGACCCAGACCCATACCATGTGGTATGGGTCTGGGTCGCGGATTTCACCGTCTATAATATAGCACTTGTACTGTGATATACGTAACCTATACGTTATACATAATAATTATAAATTAATGAATGGAATGAGCAATGATGTACATGTATATGTAGTTATGTATGTATCATTGTACACATGATGTATATACTGTAAAGTCCCGACAAAGAATCACACTATATGAGTACTAACTTGGTATCAAAGGAGTATCTTGTCCACTTATGAATAATTCATAAACTACCTACATAATCATTGTAAAAGTATACTTTTACTGTATGAAGGAAGGAGATATGATATTGCATGACTCTGTTGCAATCTTGTGATGTGTACATTAATTAAGCACACTTTGATGTCATCAGGAATTATTCACCTCAATCATATCGAAATTATATTCAATTCGTATAATTATACAAACATAATTGGTATATTTGTGTTGTAATGAGTTTAGTTTAAGTGAAAATTTTAACATCAATTATCACTGTATACTCTGAAAAGGTCATTACTTTGTCGACTAATTATTGCGCAGGAAGGAAGTCAGATAATTATAAATATATTCATGAGCGTGCAATTTGCTTTCTTCTCTACACACTGACAGTGAAAATTGGCTTGCACTTTCCACGAGAATACACTTGATCTAAGCAAGGAAGAAATACCTAGGTAAGTTTATGAGTTGTAAGGAAACCTTGTGCATGCAGTTATGCAGTTGTGTATATATATTCTGTAGCAGTGCGTGGCGACTTTTATCGCCCATCATTTGCGCTATGGAAAAATAAAAAACAAAAAAATATTATGTTATATATTTAATAATTATTATGTACTATGATGTACACTGTTAGATATTTATATATTTTTTTCTTGTCCCTCTATAGACATCATGCGGGTAAGTCTTCTTCTCTGGCTTATGGGCGTATTTTTAATGAGCCACGCCAAAGCACAAGAACTGTCTCGACCAATTTTCATCTGCCCCACAGAGGCACAGTCGATACTTTGTAACACAGAAGTCGCTGGTATATATTATACTAACTGCACTGGTGAAGTCATAAGCCAATCATGTTATCAGTGCATTCTGCCTTGTAAAGTGGAATTTGAAACGGTAGATATTAATTGTGCTAGTAGCGATTGTGTCTATGGTCTCTGTTCTTCGTATCTCTCCTACTTTTATTCTAACACATTTAATTTCACTTGTCGAGACCTTTATACAGACCAGTATTGCACATATTGTGAAACCTGCTTGGTTTCGTCACCTGGTAATGGGTCTGGAGGTGGAAATATAAGCACTGAGATATGCAATAATGTCTATAATTATATTTTTTGTCGATTACTGCCCGAAAACCAGGTTGAATGCTATCAAAGATATGGGGTTGCAGTATGTCAACAGTGTTCTACTCTTCTTGAACCTTTTGGCTGCATGCGAATAGATGGCCAACTTACCGCATTACAAAATGAAACACTCTGTGATGCACAATCGACAGTATGTCCTAGCCTACCTCCAGCTGTGAACTGTACCGAAAATCAGCAAATTGACTGTCAATTTTGTTCATATTTAACAACTAATGAAATTTGTGACACCCAACCCACAAATCCTGTGTTTTCTTGTGATGACAGTCTCGGTTTATTTTGCAGTCTCGTGAACACAGGAGGAGGATGTTTTCAGAAATATAATACAACTACCTGCGAATTTTGTACAGTTTATACTGATTGTCCAGCAGTACAATCTGACACATTAACATTAGCCCAAACAAATACACTTTGTAACTCTAGCTTTGGCTCTATATGTCCTTTTTTGTTATCTCTTGGAGCTGGTAGTAATTGCTATCCTGTATATACAGCCATTTTATGTGACTTCTGTACTGAAACAATATCTATTTGTGAATATGATAATTCAACAGGAAGTGGGGATAACAGTACACTACCAGACACATGCAACTCAGAATACTCTTTGAAATGTATATATGACATCATCTACTTCCCGTGTATTATTCTTTATGGTAATACTTATTGTAGCGAGTGTTCTAGTGTTGTTGAATCTTGTGATGTTGATTTTGGGAGTGGTATGTTCCCACCAAATCTTTGTAGCAATGAAAATTTCGTATCCCTTTGTTACCTAGCCACACAGCTGGATGATTGTGCATCAGAACTTTCACCTTCGTCTTGTGAGTTTTGCAGTTCTTTTGTAAATACAATTTGTCCTACACCTTCAAATCCAAACGCTGCTCTTAGCATTTTATGCTCTACTCAAAATGCACTAGTTTGCCAGTTTCTACTAGATTCAGAGGGTGAATGCGCAGATCCAGAGCATGAAAATGATTGCGCTATTTGTCGTGGTCGTGATACCTTATGCGCTGGATTTAGTGGAAGTGGTGATGGCTGTGACAGTCAAACTAGCTTATTCTGTAGATTATTTGTTGATGAGTCTGACTGTATATTTAGTAATATCACCTGCGATATTTGTAATGACACAATAGACATTTGTGGACCACTTGAATTTTCTAGTCTGACTGTTCCTGATATTGTCACTCTCTGTCGTGACTTTGATACTACTTGTCCATCTCTTTTAAGTAATTGCGATACTTTCCAATTCGGATGTGATCAATGTGCAGCTACTCAATCTATTTGTACTAGTGGAAGTGGAGAAAGTGGAGGTGGCGGTGGATCTGCTGGAAGTGGTGCATCTGATGCCTGTACATCTTCTTTGGGGGCTTTCTTGTGTCGAATTGTTTTTGTAGATGAGACGGAATGTTTATCTCAATATTCAGCTGAATTTTGCACTAACTGTTCAATAGTAGTTGATTTTTGTGGTGCTCTTACATACAGTGATCTCACATCCAATGATGTCGACTTCATTTGTGACAGCGTTGTATTCTGTCCTCCATTCCTTACTGATCCTTCTTTGTGCAGACCTGAAGACCAAGTAGGCTGTAATTACGCATGTAATGCATTTGAAGACTTGTGCACATCAGGTAGTGGTTTACTGCCTATATGTACTAGTGACGAAGGTCATAATTGCGGAATTTATTACAGCTACTTCCCATGTTATGCTGGAGGTGATACATATGAGTGTGATGTCTGTGCAGCAACAGTTCAATCATGTCCAAATCTTGCTTTTCAACCAGACTATGTACCTCCAGAAGTATGTGAGAGTGACGTATATTTAGCTTCTTGTAATACAATAATCAGTGATCCATTATGCTACATAGTCTATGGAAATGAACTCTGCCAATATTGCAAATTAGTTAATTCAGAATGCCCAACTTTATCTTCAGATGAGATTATAAGTGCTCTGGACTCGGGATGTGATGATGATTATCAATACTGCCAAGCAATTTTACAATCAAATCGAGATGAGTGTCGGCAGAGATACACAGCCGTCGATTGTGGCTATTGTACTTTATTGAATGTATACTGTCAAGATGTTGATAACAGTTCCGGATCTGGTTCTGGAGTGGATTGTTCTGATGAAATTAGTTTCTTTTGTAATTATGCCACTGCAGATTCACTATGCGAGAGCAACTTCTTCCCATCGACATGTCGTTACTGCCAAAACTATCTTGCTGAATGTAGCAGTGGCTCAGGAGGAGGTAGTGGTAGTATAGGAGATTTTTGCTATTCCGATTTTAATCTTGCAGTATGTGGAAACTTTCCGCTAGGGTCTGCATGTCGTTTCCTCCTTCCAGAATATGCTACGACTTGTGACTATTGTAATTTTTATGCTGATAGTTGTGGCTATGCAATCTGTTCTGATTCCGATCTGATTAATGCTTGTACAGACCTGTACTACAATGGAGAAGTACCGACTCTCAGCATTTACTATGACGTCTCGTCTGAAACTGAACAGTGTACTCCTTGCTCCTTGGTTTCCAGGGTCTGTCCAAAGTTGAACGAAACTGCAGGCAGTGGAAGCAGTGTCGTGTTTACCAGTCTTATCTTTCCCAGTCCATCTCCATCAGAATTTGTTTTTTCATCATCGGAAATCTTATTTTCCTCAGAAATCTTTTCGTCTTCATTTATATTTTCACCTTCTCCACAATTCACTACTACTGAAGCGCCAGATTCGACATCTACCATAGCAACAATAACAACCACATCTGCCAGTGCCACATTTGTTACTACTTCCACTTCTGCTATTGTTACAACTTCCGAATCTCTCAGCACGAGTCCTGTTGTAACTTCAGTACCTGTCAGCACCAGTTCTGTTACAACTTCCGAATCTGTCAGCACGAGTTCTGTTGCAACTTCCGAATCTATCAGCACCAGTTCTGTTATAACTTCAGTACCTGTCAGCACGAGTCCTGTTGTAACTTCCGAATCTGTCAGCACTAGTTTTGTTATAACTACTTCAACTATTTCTTCCACAACCACAACTACAACCAGAAGCACTGTCTCTACTACTTCGGATTCTACTACAAGAAGCACAACTACATCTACAGTAACATCTCCCACTCCAACTAGAACTTCACTTCCGGTATTTGACTAAATAA